>PELC01000259.1:0-10991 GCA_005212705.1 Curvularia lunata | reverse complement strand
AGAGACTAGTATTTCCCTCTACTACGCGGCAGCGCGCTAGATGCACGCTTTAAAAGTAGTCGTAAACGATTTCTTATAAGAGATTTGTATATATTTAGCTAGTATTACACCTATTCTAGAAAACTCGAAGTTGGTGTGTGTGTATGACGTGGTGTATGTAGAAACGGTGCTTTCGTTGCATGACTAACAAACTGTCAATACTGATGGACAGACCGGATTAGATGGTAAATGGTCTTTTGTCGATTGTTCAATGTAGTGCAAAGTTGCTACCGCTCAGTCTCTGAGCTTACAACCCATATCACCTTTTGCTTGGTTCCCTTTTCACCCAGTGCCCGGACAGGTGATTCGCTAACCGACTTATTGGTATCGCATGATCCAATCGCGACCTTGAATTCGATGATCGCTCTTGATAGAAAAAACAACGCTACTAGGTGCAACAATGGCAGTCCTAAGATTGGCAAAAATATCATCTTCGAGGGGACTGAGTATCTGCAATAATGTATAACCGTTTTTTTGGAGCGTGCTTTACCTCGACAACCTTTGCATGTTACATGAGCCGTGCAACGAACACGTACTCAGTAATGCGGTTCTTTTGCGCAGGAGGCTTCAAAGACCATTTATACGTGTTTACCTTCATTATCATTTCCCTACCAAATATCTATTGCTGTAAGAGTTCTAAAGTTGCGTCTTTCTCCTGAACTCACTCCAAATTCGAAAATCCCTAATCGAAATAATCATGCCTTTTACCTACAACACTGTTCTCCTTGTTGGGGCTACTTCTGGCATTGTCGCTGGAATGGCTGATAAGTTAATTGCGGAGGGATCGAAAGTAATAGCTGTTGGCCGTCGGCAGGATAGACTAGACAGCTTTATCAAGAAGCACAGCAGTCGCAACGCTGCCTCAATCAGGTTCGATATCACAGATCACAATGGTATGGACTCGTTTGTTTCAAAGTAAGCTAAACTTTCTTCCATCATGCTTTCATTCCTGTTTTGAAGAAGGATTAATATAACGAAACTGTTTCTATTTCACCTTTGATTTATAGCTGATGATACTACAATAGTCACAACCGAACACCCTGATTTGGACTGCTTTTTCATGAATGCTGGTGGTCAAAGTCAGAAGCGTCTGTCGAGACCAGCAGAAATCGATCTCACCAAGTTTCATGAGGAGATCAATGTCAATTTCACAGGCATTGTAAACTTGGCAATCAAATTTCTTCCCCATCTACAAGCAAAATCAAGGCCGACTAGCCTAATCAACACTCGAACGTGTCTTGTTATCACACCAGCAGTGACTTTAGCTGCATACGCAGCCTCCAACGCTGCCTTAACAGTGTTCGTGGATTGCTTTCGCGAACGAAACCGCCACAAACCCACAAGAATTACTCAAATATACCCTCCCGTAGCGCAAAGTAAGCCTTCATCTTTTTAGATATCCAAGATCTGTTACAATTCTTACAAGTTTTCATAATATTCCTCTAGACTCTCAATGATCTGTAGCTTACTAGTAGTATCACGGGAGGATTACTTTTATAACTCTCTACAGAACATTCTTCTGAGCTATTACAGTTAAAGTCTAATAAAATGACTATCATAGGTGACCATGCCGGTACTAGAGGCCGCAAATATGGTCTGTCTTTAGATGAGTTTACTGAGAGAGCGCGCAAAAAGCTGCTCAAACGTGATGAGCTTACTATAATCGACTCCATTGCTATTGAGCCAAGAGAGACATATATGGATATTTTGGGTCGCCGGCGAAAGATCTCCACTAAGCTGTCAAAAGCGATGCTCGAACATTTTGAACTTTGATTGGTAGGAACTATGCAAGACATTCTAATTTGGTTTTATTATTAGAGAGTGAAGTACAACTTAAACAACGCATACATTAGAAACAACTCTTGAGGAAGCAGGAACATCAGCTCAGTTGCTCAATTCTAATACCGCTGTTGGTTTGGAATACAAGTTTTGCCATCAATGATAGATATCACAATCATCTATTCGATGGCAATTGAATTAGCTTTCGGTTAAGCAACGCCTACCAGTCCCTTGCCGTTTGCGCATCAACTTCTAATATAATGTCTCACCTCCAAAACGCGACCACAAAAGGGGAGATGAAATGGTGTCTACCGGCCGGGTTCTGCGCCTCTACCAATGTAACTACGAACAGCGCATTTCCACTCATAACCATGACCACCATCGCCTCAGCCTTAGGCCAGGCCGAGATTATCACAGCCAGGACCTCGCAATACCCAAGCCCCCTCAACTATACATCCCTCGCCTTCGACACCCACCCCGTCCCTATCGCTGGCTTCTAGATCATCTACAATAATTTGACCCAGTCAGGCTCCACGATTGCTCAACCCTGGGCAGCCGTAGAATCTGCGCTTGGCTGGTGCGTTCCCGCCTTTTCTACGTCCGTCAAAAACGGCATAGCAACCACCTCGCGTCTCCCAGACCCCTTTATACCCTTAAACGCAACACCTGGGTACTCTATCAGCGCCTGTATAGCCAGCGAGGACATCACCATCAGCCTCATCACGCATGCTAAGCTGCAGCGCCACCTCAACCTCACGCCCTCTGGCAGCGTGTATAGGTCTGAAGCCTACAGCTACGCGGACTCAGAAACGGCGCAGAAGTTCAGCGACTTTTTGGTATTGGAGACCGGGGAAGGGATATGGATTCCTCGTGCGCAGACGCCATCGCGGCGCTGTAGGACATGTTCGTGAATATAGGGACGGGCATGACTTATTACATGCGGTCCAGGTGCAAAGGAGACATCGTAAGTGGCATAGCGTACATGCGGCAGAACATTGTGCCTGTGCGGTGGGGATGGGTCGCTGCGCCGATTATTTTTCCGCGGCGAGTTTGCTATCTTTTCTGGCGGTTGCTGGGCTGTGTAGTATTCAACGGGCGGTGAAGCCGCCCTTACGGAAGTTGAGTGCTGTTGCTATGTTGCGCTGTATTGAGGGTCCGTTGCTGCTCTATTTAGCTAATATTAACTGACTGCATTTTCCAAGTCATGTATTTGATCTATCTACATCGAGCCTGTTGCCAAAGCACAGTACAGCCTCTCATTCCAGGCCATGCTCACGATAAATCTAATTGAGTCTTCGGCTGCTTTCGTACGAGAGCAATAACACTAACAGCAACATGAAGGGAAGTTAGCGAATCTTTCCGAAACATAGATTTCGTTGTCACGCGAAGGACCATGGCAGGATGAGTTTCCAGGGCTAGCTAAAGGAAGTGAGGACTGGGCGTTTCAAGGGTGAACATGGCGTTCTTTGAAAGGTTCCAAGAGATTGAGCTTACGAGTTTTACCCTGTTCGGCTAGGATACTGATATCACGCATGATGCTTGGATTAATCGGAACAGCCTTATGACCATGGTTGCAGCGGTGTTATGCGAGTGCATCATGGAAGGTATGCGCAGCGGCGTGCGCGGTCTGTCCTATATAACCGAAATTGCCGGAGATGGAGTAGCAAATCAGAGAAACTTCCAGTGGGCGGGTAGCAGAAAAGGACTGGTGTAAATTGAGCGTTCCTTGAATTTGGAGCTGCATGGGTCCGGTCCGGTCTTCGTAAGACATCTTCTCGAAAGCGGAACGCATAACAGCATAGCCATTTGAATCACACCCACGATGGATGAGAGATAGCCACGATACTGCTGCATGGCAGAGTGGAGAGCATCCTTGTCTGCTACTTCTGCTTGGTAAGCCTTTACTATGGCACCGATCGTAATGAGATCGTTTATCGTAGCTTTGACCTTCTCGCCGGTATCGCCAGATCAGGATACGAATGGAATATGGCGTATTCCACAGGCTATGAGCCCCCGCGCCACACTTTGAACAAGGCTACCCGGACAGCCAACAAAAAGGGGAGTGGCATCGGGGTTAAGGCGAAGTGCGTCCCTGGCCTTGCAGAGCACTAGCGCATGAGCGTCCTCTTCCGACAAGAGTAACGGTTAGCAAATACGCAGTTCATGTGCCAACTGTGATGCGCTATCTTATTTGATCAATTCATGAATGCCCTGTAGTTTTTCGATTTAGGATTCTAGGTCTTCTTGAGGTTTTAGTACTTTGTGGTCGTCGTGCGATACGCTAATTCGTCGACGCTGTTACAGTATTAGGCCAAAAGTTTCGGAAAGCAGCCGAAAACCCCGCCCCCACCAAAGTTGATCTACAATGTCGCGACCTGCTGTTTCTCCACCAAAACTATATATTTTTTAAATCTAATTAATACATATATTTCCTATATACTATTATTCTATTTAACGGCCGCGCGGCATTGAGTGGATTAGTGCTAATATCGTCTTATTTAGTATCGTACGCCAGCACTCTTTGAGAGCCTCGTAAAAGCCATGCTACTTATTTTAGGCTTAGCTATAATTTCTATACTATGCATAGATATCCTACATCTATCTTTTGAGCGTCCACCAGAGGTGTTCTATTAGGTTATGATCTAGTGAGTAAGGCGGCTAGTTAAGCATCGTAATATTATGATCTAATAGAAAAGTCTGGACAGCGCGACTCGTGTGTTACAAGTAACAAGAAGGATTCTCTCCTTAACGCAGGGTGACGGGGTTGGAGACCAACCACATCTACGTCAGAAGGTAATGACCATCGCGGGGCTAAGGGTCACATGACGCGCGCTCCCGCCAAGAGCTATTCTCCCACTAAGGTAGGGAGCATAGGTGGCCTTAAGAGAATTATGCTCCCACTACTCCTATAGTAACATGCTTCTAAGGGAGAATAGGGAGCACTAGGATAGAATATAATAGGTATAAGAATAGGTTAGATTTTATTATTACACTCGTTATAGTTAACTCTCTTATAAGTTCCTCTCTTATATAGATTAATACTTAGTTATTCTATCCTAGATAGGATTAATTATTATTTATTTAGTTATATCTATAACTCTTTTCCACCTAAACCTCTAGCTAAATAATCGCACAGCTATACTTAGTTATACTAGCTTACCCTAACCTAGATCGAGACTAGGGAAGTATATCTAAACCCTATATAACACTTTAACTACTATCTAGATTTAGTAGAGGATTAACTAATAGCGTCTATAATAAGATTAAGAATAATATTACACTTAAGCGCAGCCTATAATAATACCTAGGGTGTTAGACTAATAGTACCACCTATAGATAATAACATATTCACCCCAAGCGAAGCAGGCTAAGGCGAGCCTAAGATAGGAAGCCCCTTAGAGGAGTTATAAAATCTTAGACGCGAGGCTTAAATAAGAGCTAAGGAGATAGCTAAGATATAGCAAATAATTAATTAGCTTATAAGTTAGCTAATAGCCACACTAAATAAAAAGGCTATTAAGAAACCTAAGATAGCAGCACCTAAGAAGTTTAACGGAAGCCGTATAGAGCTATAGGCATTCCTCACTAATATAGATCTATACTACGAATTCAACGATATACTAAATAATTAAGAAAAAGTCCTTATAGCTAGTACTTTCTTAAAGGGAAAAGCGTCTAACTAGATATAGCTATACGTAGATAATTACCTAATAGATATAGACTAGAATAGGACTAAGGAAGAGACCTAAGCTATATTCGCAAGTTAGAAGAACTTTAAGGAAGAAATAGGACGCATCTTCGGAGATATAGACACTAAGAACTAGGCTAAGAAAGCGATTACGCGCCTGAAGTAGACCACATCCATATCTAGATATATAGCAGAGTTCAAGTAACTCTAAGCTAGAATTAATTAGGACGACGCAGCACTTTAAATAATGTTCGAAGTAGGTCTAAAGGAAAATATTAAAGATAGTCTAGTACACCATAATAAGCTAGAGACACTATACGCACTTATCGAACTCGCCACGCGTATTAATAACTAACTATAAGAATAGAATAGATAATAAAAAGAATAATTCTAACCTAATATAGCAAATATAAGGAAATAGCGTAGTTATACTAATAAAGATAGTGATACTATTATAACTAACGTGGTTCACAAGCGAGTCGCCCACCCAAGCGAGTCGCCCACTTTACACCAACGCGTCGACGTTAACACGTTATTACGCACTTTTATCATAGTTAATAAACTATCGCGATATACTAAATTAATTACTTAAATCACTACTATTACTTATACTATCTATCTTAACTACGTAGGTGTGGGCGTTATATCCAGTCTCCCTACAACGCCCGCACCGCCTCTCTCCTCGCGCCCTCTTCGACGCACTCTCACCACCACTACGACTACTACTCGCCTATCTAGCTAATACTTCTTATACTTCCCCTATAGTGAGAGTCTTGTCTATCTATATATATTGTCTCTTACGACTCTTACGCTTATTTACTATATCTAGAGTTTCTTAAAGAGTAGCTACTTCCTCCCTTATAAGCGTTATCTTATATATAATTTACTAAGCTCCTTTACTTAACTATATAACCTTTTTATTAAGAGAGCTTATAGAAGACCTAGGGCGGTTTCTTACTCTCTATTAAATAAGAGTACTTTAAGCCTTAACTTTGCGGGCGTTATATGGCGTCTACGCCTCCTAAGCGTCCGCCCGTCGCGGTGACTATTTTAGTGTCTGCACTACCATATCAAGCTTTGATAGTATAGCGTGTGGGTTATATAGGACTAGGCTAGCGGCTCTAAAACCAGCTTAGATATTCTCCTTCGTAATAGACTGCTCAAAAGCAGCCCTAAAGGCTGGTAGGAAGGTCTCCTTACTAATATAGTTGGTGCGGTTGCGTGCTAAGGCTAAAATAGCGTCGCCATACTTGCGCTTTAATAGCCCAAAGTAGGCGACATTAAGAGGCTATAATAGATGAGACGAGTGTGTAGGTATATAGAGAAGAATAATATTCTTCTCCTTATAAAGATCTTAAAATTCGATAGAGTAGTGGCTCTTATGGCTGTCGATAATAAGTAGTTAATACCTACCTATAGTATTCCTCTTTATATAAGTATTAAAGTGCTCTAGCCACGTAAGAGCGAGCTAATTGTTCGTCCAGCTATTAGGGCTGACCTTAAGCACCTAGTTGGCAGGTAGTTTCTTAAACTAGACGTCGATAAGCACCTTACCTATAAAGACGACGAAGGGTGGTAGATAGTGACCTAACGCGCCCACGCCTTAGATTATAGTAACCTACTCCTAGTTGCCTAGCTATATCTACTTCTTTTTACTATATCCTTCTAAGACTATAATAACTAACTATAATAAAATCTTGCCTATTATAAAGCTAGTCTCGTTAAAGTTATAGATATTATCGTCTATAATACCCCACTTCTACTTTATTAACTTAACTAGATCGAACTAGCGTTGGATAGCCGCTAGGTCCTCGCAGGCGGCTCGCTGGCGATTATAGGGACGGCTCTAGCGCGTACGGAGCTTAAGGGTTCTCTTTATAAAGTTATTAACCTAATTCTTACTAATAGGGTTGCTAGCGCGCTTATATAATAGTTTATTAGCTATTACTCAAACGTTAGCCTTTATAGGCGCAAATCCTTGCGTAGAATCCTTAAGAATACGCTAAACTATAGCCTCCTCTTCTAGCTTATTTAGGCGCTTTAAGTTCGCCTTATAGTCGCGTTAGGAGCGCTTTCTAGCGTGTTAGTTAGATAAAGTTCTTCGAGGCACGTTATAGATAGAAGTAGTATATCTTTAGCTTTTAATACGTTGCGATTAAATATTAAAAAGAGTAAGTTAAAGATTAGATTTAGTATAGGAAGTTTAGCTATTACGTTATTAAGTTATTACGTGTTATAGTGTTGACGTTGACGCGTTGGTGTAAAGTGGGCGACTCGCTTGGGTGGGCGACTCGCTTGTGAACCACGTTAGTAAAGTATAGGAAAAGATAAAGAATTAGAAACTATAAGGAAAGAACTAGAATAGCCTTTCTACGGACGAACGTAGAAAGCGTTATAATAATAAAGTATATCTCTAATAACGTGGTTCACAAGCGAGTCGCCCACCCAAGCGAGTCGCCCACTTTACACCAACGCGTCAACGTCAACACTATAACACGTAATGACTCAATAATATAATAGCTAAACTTCCTATACTAAATCTAATCTTTAACTTACTCTTTTTAATATTTAATTATAACGTATTAAAAGCTAAAGACGTGCTACTTCTATCTATAACGTGCCTCGAAGAACTTTATCTAACCAACACGCTAGAAAACGCTTCTAACGCGACTATAAGGCAAACTTAAAGCGCCTAAATAAGCTAGAAGAGGAGGCTATAGTTCGGCGTATTTTTAAGAATTCTACGCGAGGATTTGCGCCTATAAAGGCTGACGTTTAAGTAATAGCTAATAAACTATTATATAAGCGCGCTGGCAACCCTATTAGTAAGAACTAGGTTGATAACTTTATAAAGAGAACCCCTAAGCTCTATACGCGCTAGAGCCGTCCCTATGATCGCCAGCGAGCCGCCTGCAAGGACCCAGCGGCTATCCAACGCTAGTTCGATCTAGTCGAGTTAATAAAGTAGAAGTAGGGTATTATAGACAATAATATCTATAACTTTAATAAGACTAGCTTTATAATAGGTAAGATTTTATTATAGTTAGTTATTATAGCCTTAGAAGGATATAGTAAAAAGAAGTAGATATAGCTAGGCAACTAGGAGTGGGTTACTATAATCTAAGGCGTGGGCGCGTTAGGTCACTATCTACTACCCTTCGTCGTCTTTATAGGCAAGGTGCTTATTAACGTCTAGTTTAAGAAACTACCTGCCAACTAGGTATTTAAGGTCAGCCCTAATGGCTAGACGAACAATTAGCTCGCTCTTACGTGGCTAGAGCACTTTAATACTTATATAAAGAGGAATACTATAGGTAGATATTAACTACTTATTATCGATAGCTATAAGAGCCACTACTCTATTGAATTTTAAGATCTTTATAAGGAGAAGATATTATTCTTCTCTATATGCCTACACACTCGTCTCATCTATTATAGCCTCTTAATGTCGCCTGCTTTAGGCCATTAAAGCGCAAGTATAGCGACGCTGTTTTAGCCTTAGTACGCAACCACACCAACTATATCAGTAAGGAGATCTTCCTACTAGCCTTTAGGGCTGCTTTTGAGCAGTCTATTATGAAGGAGAATATCCAAGCTGGTTTTAGAGCCGCTAGCCTAGTCCTATATAACCCACACGCTGTGCTATTAAAGCTTAATGTGGTAGTGTAGATACTAAAATAGTCACCGCGACGGGCGGACGCTTAGGAGGCGCAGACGCTATATAATGCCCGCGAAGTTGAGGCTTAAAGTACTCTTATTTGATAGAGAGTAAGAAACCGCCCTAGGTCTTCTATAAGCTCTCTTAATAAAAAGGTTGCGTAGTTAAGTAAAGGAGCTTAGTAAATCGTATATAAAATAACGCTTATAAGGGAGGAAGTAGCTACTCTTTAAGAGGCTCTAGATATAGTAAATAAGCGTAAGAGTTATAAGAGACGATATATATAGATAGATGAGACTCTTACTATAAGGGAAGTATAAGAAGTATTAGCTAGATAGGCGAGTAGTAGTCGTAGTGGTGGTGAGAGTGCGTCGAAGAGGGCGCGAGGAGAGAGGCGGTGCGGGCGTTGTAGGGAGACTGGACATAACGCCCGCACCTACGTAGTTAAGATAGATAGTATAAGTAATAGTAGTGATTTAAGTAATTAATTTAGTATATCGCGATAGTTTATTAACTATGATAAAAGTGCGTAATAACGTGTTGACGTCGACGCGTTAGTGTAAAGTGGGCGACTCGCTTGGGTGGGCGACTCGCTTGTGAACCACGTTATAATAAAGTAAAATACTTCTATAAAGACTACCCTAAAAATAAGGTTAAATAAGCGATAGTTAAGGTTAGAATACTAAGAGTATAGCTAATAGAAGAACTAATTAATAACCTTAGTAACTTAGATCTCTATGAAGAAGCCTATAAGGCTAATAAAGAAGATTATATAGTTATTCCTAAGACCACTTAAGTAGAGTAGGTTATAAGATAGAATATACTAAAGTTAATAGACTAGAGGATCTAGATAGAAGACGTAGAATAACAACTAGTAGATAGAACATATTAGGTATGTAGTAACAAAACCTACCTAGCATATAACTACTTATTCCTATAAGGAAGAATTAATATTATTAGACTAGAAGCTAAACACGCTAGCTAATAAGCCCTTAAGGAATAACCTATCTTTATAGATCTAACACTACTAGTATAAGAATAAGATAGAGATTACGAGAATAAGAAAGAAGCTTATTAAAGACTCTAGTAGGTATACTATAAAAAAGAGTTTTACATATATTATCACGATACTAAGGAATAGAGCAAGCTCAACGAGAACGATTACTGCCATATATATCTATAGGCGGACGACTATCCTATACTAGGTTGCTATATCTATAAAGAAGATCACTAGGAAATATATAAGCGCCTAGTATAGATCAACTATATAGAGAAATGCCAATTCCACTAAGAATAACGAATCGTGGTAAGGCACGAAAGCCACCACCTACACGACACTATAGCGGCTAAGGAATACCATATAGTAGGATATAAGAGATATAGGACGATAGAATAATAAACACATCTACTAGAGACACTAGACGAGATAATCCCTTATATAAATATCTATTAGACCTATTATATAAATAACTAGTATATAGTACACTTTAATATAAAGGCTAACTAAGGATACTTCCTACTATAGAAAGCTATAAGAGAGCTAAGAAAAGTATTAAGGTCTATAAAAAAAATAGAAGAATTAGTATTATATAGGTATTTAGATTAGAGATTATACTATAGGGACGCCTATCTAGTCTATAAGGAAGCTAAACGACGAGCTAATTACTTAGACGTAGAACGTGTAACGGCGCAGGCAAGACTACTCGGATTAGTATCGGACGTAGCGTCACTCAGAGGCATATGGGAGTGCGTGGGACGACAAAGGGCCTTAATTCAAGCAGACACCTATAGGCCTAGTACGAGAGGATATCAAAAATCTACAGAACA
>PELC01000258.1:0-11018 GCA_005212705.1 Curvularia lunata | reverse complement strand
GAGAGGAGAGGTAGGTTGGGTGTAGGGCGAAGGCACCTAGTGTAGGTGTTGTCCTAGTTGTCGAGGTTTCCTTTATACCAGGCCTGCGTTGCAGCCCTAGTTTCCTTAATAAAGGCAATAGTAGCCTGTACGCCTACTATAGTATCTAGTAAGAAAGCTAGCGATAGGGGGTCCTTTGTAGTTTCTTGCATCTTCTTCCTAGGCTCCTTGTATAGCGTGCAGCTAAGGAGGATATGTGTAGCGTCTTGAGTAGCTCTATAGTTGCAGGGGCAAACTTTAGAGTCTACTTTTCCTCGCTTGAATAGGAAGTCTCGTAGATAGCAGTGACCTAACTTAAGCTGATAGAAGGCGCTAGAGGCTTCTCTACTAGTAGGAGGAGTAGCAATCTGCTTTCTAGTCTTCCACTTGTACCTTGCGGCGTAAGTAGTAGGATTTAGAGTAATAGCTTTTCTCCTGTATTCCAATTGCTGGTAGGAACTGACAAAATTCTAGCCCGTGCCCGCCAAGACATCTCTAGGAACTAGGTTCATAGTGTAAGTGGTCAGTGCGTGCAACAGTTCAACACCGCGCCCAGTATGGGCGCCCACCAAAAATGAGGCTGTAGAGCCCCACACAAAAGCTGTTATCGCGAGATGTCTTGGTTACGTAGTCTATATCTTCCAAATAATATTATTATCTACTCAAATTTCTTTGGCAGTCTGATGTTGCGGCCGCGCATGGTAGTTTTGGTGGTTGGCTGCGCGGGCGGCGGTGCAGGAGCAGCACTACTTCGGCTGCCCGCATCACCACCACGACGCGATATTTTTGACTTTTGAGACGATGATGCTGCTCGTCTAGGTGTATTCTGCTTATTGCGAGTTTTTCTTGAAATTGCAGCTGCGCGATCGCGATCTTTCTTAGCGCGTCTTGCTGCGAGTTCTTTAGCCCGTGCTTCTGCCTCCTTCTGCCTCGCTATTTTCTTCAATTCCCGCGCCGTTTTTGCTTCAAGCATTAATTTCTTTCGTAGAGCAGCATTGGCAGCTCTAATCTCTCTCCTCTGTGATTTTTGGAGTTTTTCTAGCTGTTCTTGGTGTTGTCTTTGACGTTCTTGAGCCCTTGCTTCTTGTACTGACCTAGGTGTAAGCAGTTGTGGGTGTAGAAAGTACTGTGTATTGTATAGTACATGATACTAAAAGTAAGTTTAAATATAGTAGTATTAGTCAGTGGGTAACCACGTGACTATACATGGTACTTCTGGGCTTACACTAGGACTCCACACCTCCGCTGGATTCTTATATTCTTTGTATTGTTGTAGTTCTAGAAGCTTATTATCCTTCTTTGAGCTTTTTTTGGTGGTTATTCTATCGCGTAATTCGTTATTTTCAAGGTGGAGAAGCTCATTATTGACCTGCAGCGAATGTATGACCTGCTTAACTCTTCTTGCCTTAACTCTTAAAGAATCTGTTACCGCAGCGTCGACTAAATTAGAGAGATGTCTCTAGGTATTCCTATCACCTTGGTCTCTAGTTTCCATATCGATGTCGTGTTGTGGTGTTGAGATTTTGAGTCGTTGGAGTGGGACTTCGGCATTTCGCGGATGGACGCCAGTAGCAGCAAAACTAGTAACTATCTGTCGCACTCTTTGGTGCGTGAGGAGAAATATGTTTTTGGATTGATTCATTTTTATCTACATCGTCGTATCTGCTTATATAGACTATCGGTCAATCTACAGCCAATTAGTATGTGGTATTATTAATAAAGTTCATGTTTCCAACAGCTGCATGGTTTGCAACAACTTACTATCTTGGCACCATCAGGTTAATGAAAGGACGCGATGGGAGCTATGAGCCTACACAGCCACGATAACGTCAAGGATCAGTAAGTGGGCCGGATCAGTTAGTGGGCCACCCCACCAAATCTGACCCAACTCTCTTCACAACCACTACCATGCCGCGACAACAATGTTCTGTACAGACTTCTTATGAAGGTAGAATAGGCCTTACTATAGCGTCTTATTGTAATAATCTAAAATAATTAGTATGCGCGCTCGTAGTAGCATATAACGTGCTAAAGTTAACACTCCAACGACGTCTTCGTAGTATCTAGGCACGATTAGAGATAACCTCTATTAACCGCAAGCTATCGCCAACTAAAGAGTAGTCTCTCGTATAGTGGATCCTAGACCTTAACCAACGAGGATTTCAACCCCATATTATCGACGTGCGACGGATGGCCGACGCTCTACTTGCCGCGCGTGGCCAAGATCCATCTCTATAACCTATAGGCAAGAAATGGGTATCACGCTTTATCTAGAGCTAGCTAGAGCTTTAGATAAAGTGGACTAGAAGACTAAATAGCCAGCGCGCCTAGTATGAAGATCCTACTATAATCGTAGCGTGGTTTAAGCTAGTAGAGGAGACGCGCTAGGCGCACGGCGTCCTAGACTAAGATATCTACAACTTTGATGAGACTGGGTTCGCGATGGGCGTCGCTGCAACGTCAAAAGTAGTCACTAGCGCCGATAGAGTGGGTAGAGTAGTCGTCGTACAGCCAGGTAATCGCGAGTGGGCAACAGCTATCGAGTGCGTCAACGCGTCTGGCTAGTCTCTCCTACCGTTCATAATACTGTCTGGTAAGGTCCACTAGAGCAGCTAGTACTAAAATCTTCCATTTAACTAGGCTATTAGCGTCTTAGAAAATGGCTGGACGACAGACGAGCTTGGCGTAGCGTGGTTGAAGCACTTTAACCAGCATATAGCCGCTCGTACGGCTAGAGTCTATCGTCTTCTTATTCTAGACGGCCATAGCAGCCATGCTACGCCAGAGTTCGATTAGTACTGCGCTAAGAATAAGATTGTTACTCTTTGTATGCCGCCTTATACCTCCCATCTTCTCCAGCCTCTAGATCTAAGCTGCTACTCCCCTCTTAAGCGCGCGTACGGACGCGAGGTTGAGGAGCTCGCCCGCCATGGGGTCTATCATGTTGATAAGATAGACTTCCTTACAGCCTATACGCGGATCTGGCCGACAGTATTTACGCAGCAGAATATTCAGGCAGGCTTTCGGGCGACAGGGCTTGTTCCTTCTTGTCCAGATCGCGTTCTATCGTCGCTCACAGTAGCCAGGATACCATCTCCACCACAGATAACTGTAGGTAATAACGTTGCAGCGCAGGCATTAGTACAGACAGAGACACCACATACAGTAGAGCAGCTTCAACAACAAGTACGCTATCTCCAAGAGCGGCTACGCCGGGAGCTAGAGAGCCCAACAAGCGTTGCTATACGCCAGCTTGCTAAGAGCGCTCAGCTTGCAATACAATCAGCAACAATACTCGCAGAGGAGAATAAGAAGCTACGTGCAGAAGATTAGCGCCAACAACAAAAGCAGAATCAGCAGCGTCAATATATCGCTGCTGGTGGAGTGCTCCAAGTACAGCAGGCTCAGCAGCTTACTACAGAGGTAGAAAGAGTAGTTGCAGAGGCTGAGCAGGGTGATAGTAGTCAGCGACGTCAGCGCGCGCCGCCGACGTGCACAAAGTGCCACATTTAAGGCTACATAAGAACTCAGTGTAAAGCTAGATAAAAAATCATATTTTTCAAATTTTATTTAATTTTATCACGCTGTTGTGAATCAATGGTGCAGAGAGTCACCTTAGGTGGGGTGGGGTGGCCAGCTTGCTGATCTGGCCAGCTCGCTGATCGATTTATTTATTTATTTATTTATTGACTCCTACTCGGTTTCAGCCGCGTGCTGCGCAGCTATGCCCGGAGTGACAGGCGTGGCAGACAGCGGACGCGGTGCGGACGTTGATCCGCGCCGCCCCACTTCATCCCTTGAGAGAGACCATCTGTCCCCAGCAACCTGCCGTCTTCCATCAACCACCATCTATATGCTTTGGCCGGCCATCTAGATAACGGTTCTACTAATTGCATGCTATGTTTCTAGGCTCGTCGAGGCTCGCTGCCTCGTCTGTCGCGTCCGCTGTACCTACAGTCTCCCCCCAGCGCTCGGCGTCGTCTACTCATCTCTGATCCCCACTTGCCCAAGGATCTGCGTCTGTTCCATATACTCGATAGCTTTGGTGGCTAGCTGCGGCGTGCTCAGGATAGTCCTGAGACTGTTCCGTCCAGACAAGTTGGCGAAAATACGGTTCCGAAGGTCCTTATACTTGCTACAGCGGAGGAGGACGTGGGCGACGGTCTGCCGCCTCTCTCCACAGCTGCAGCGGGGGTTGGTAATGGTCGGGACGTGTCGACTGAAGAGAAAGTCGTTGAGGCCTATCTTCTCGGTTCGCAGTTGCACCAACAGCGCGCTTTCCCTTTTGCTGAGCCTCTCGTGGAGCTGCAGCACTTTCTTGGTGGGCGTCGGCGTGTGTCTATATGTCGTGCGGCCTCTTTTGTCTTCCCTCCATGCGATGATCCAATCCCTTTCTGCCTGTGTCTTGCACCATCTTCTAAGCGTTGTTCTGAGTGGGTGCAGCTGCGAGGGCGGGCTTGCTGGTAGCTGGCTGCGGCCGTCCTCTCTCCATCTAGTTGCCTCCTTGGCAGCCTGGTCGGCGGCCTCGTTACCGGGGATTCCTACGTGGGCCGGTATCCATCGAACGGTTACGGTTAGTCCTTTGTCCTGGAGCTCCTGGACCTGCTGCGCGATCTCTCCGAGGATGTAGGCGCCAGATCGTCCCTCTGCCTTGGCTATAGACCATATAGCGGCCTGGTTGTCCGTGTATATGGCTATACTCTTCCGTTCACCGTGCTCGTTTGCGTATCTCCGCGCGATCTGTAGCGCCAGACTGATGCCTTGCAGTTCCGCGGCGTATACTGTCGATAGGGTGCTTAGCCCCATGTGTACAGACAGTGTCTGCTGTGTGAGTGGGCATACCGCTGCGGAGCCAATCTCGCCGTCGATGCCGCTGCCATTGGTGTATATGCTAAGGCTATTGTCTGCTGCACACTCTGCGTCGTGGCGGTCTCGGGCCTTGTCTACATTGCCTTCGATGTGGGTGTGCGGCCCTCTCTGCCATGGAGGCGTGATGAATGGCGGGATATGCTCTTGCTTGTCTAGATTGCGTACTTGCTTGCTCCTTAGTGCCTCATAGATCTTCTGCCAAGGACTCTTATGTGCTCTATAGTTCTTATCTATAGCTATTAGTGCCGGTCCTCTTAGCTCATAGCCTACAGTTTTCGCGATATCCCTAGACGAAGATAGTCGAGTTACTACGTCTGCGTTGTGCTTCCAGATCTGCTGTTCGATTAGAAGGAGAAACGTTTCTACGTCAAGTGCGGCCCTTGAGGTTACTCTATAGGCTCCGCATATACTTCTTACTACTCTTGCTTAGATACTACGCAGGGCATCTATCGTCTTATGCGTATAGGCGCGATTCTTGTCGTTGAGGTTGGCGTTGGACCAGATAGAGCAAGCGTACATCATTTGTGGGAGTGCGATAGCTTCGTACAGTCTGCGCATGTCTTGCAGACAGACGCCCCAAGTAGAGCTACCAAGGCTGCTCAGCATATATACTATGCGTGTTGCCTTCTGTCTGATCGTCTCTACTTGCTCTCTCCACTTTAGTTTATTGTCTAGGGTTAGCCCGAGGTACTTGCAGGTTAGTAACGGCTTTATCTCGCCTCACTCTATCTAGATGGGCGCCTCGACGTTAATACGCTTGCGTGATCTTATAAAGTGAGTCAGCTAGAATTTATCGGGGGCAAAGACAGATACGTGTGTCGACGCCCATCGCTGTGCTTTCTCTAGTACTATGCCTAGCACTTCGCACGTTCGTTCTATAGTCTTGCCCCAGGCGAGGATAGCAACGTCGTCGATATACCCTACTAACATAGCGTCCGTCTACTTATTACACTACTCAATTAGGTCTACGTTATAGAAGAGATAGAGTATAGGGGAGAGTGTCGAGCCCTAGGGGATGCCTATATTTATCTCGTAGTCTTTGGATTTATATTTATCGACTAGAATGTAGGTATATCTATCACGTAAAAAGCTTACTATCCAGCACACTATCCTTTTGTCGACTTTGCGTTTCCATAGGTTGTGGAGTAGCCGCTTATGGGACACGTTGTCAAAGGCTCCAGTTACGTCTAGTAGTAAGAGACTGGCCACCTAACCATCTTTTCCACTATTCCACTATTTATAGATCTTCGCTGTAATAGCGTATAGTGCGTGCTCTATAGATTAGTGCTTCCTTCCCCTAATGTAGGTCAGCGGTAGCACGTGGTGGGTTTCCACTAGGTAGCTTAGTCTCCTAGCCATCACTACATCCATAACCTTACTAATAGTGTTGAGTAGCGCGATAGGATGGTATGCCTTAGGCACTACGTAGTTGGTCTTGCCAGGTTTGCGGAGGACAGCTGTGATGGACGCTCGAAATAAGTTTAGGCAGTATCCTAGTCGTAGACTCTGGTTAAAGATCCTTGTTAGATGGACTGTTATTAGGTTGATCCCAGCTTGCAGCGCCTTATTCGTAATCCTGTCTAGACCTATAGCTTTGAGGGGCGATACTGCTCGAATAGCTGTCCGTACCTCCTTTTCTTCGATTGGTGGCATGTTAATCTGGCCTGCATATGTAGCATTCTCTATATCTCCTAAGTTTGCTTCTAGTGGCGCTGGAAAGAAGACGTCTCAGAACAGCTCAGCCTTTTCTACTGGGTCTTCTAGTTCACATCAGGTGTTAGGGTGCTGTATTGTTGGTATGGATCTAATTGACTGGTCATGCCTCGTACGTGCCCACCTCGCTAGCTTCCACAGCGCGTCTAGTGACTCTGTCGCTTGCTCTATGCGGTTTCTATATGCTTTACGTAAGGCTTTACTAATTATTCTTGCTTTTTAGTTTCTCGCGGCGCAGTACACTTCCTAGATCTCTTCTATATAGTATTAACTATATACCCTTTTTAGTCATTTTATTTTAGTTAAGATGGCTCTACATTTCTTAGTCTATCCTTCCCAGGTGTAGGTAGAGGGTTAAGTCTCCAGCACTACCTTGTGTATCGCGTTCTGAATTACGGCTGTCACCTCCCCTATATATACGTCAAGCGCTACTTTTATAAGTGGTCTTCGAAGCGGAGATAAGGTATATCTTAGCGCTTTTGTGTACTCTTTCTCGTCTAGTCTCTTCCAATCTTTACGCGGCTCCTTCTTAAGCTATTACACTATAAAGTCTAACGTTATGCTTATTAGTAGGTAATCTAAGTCGTAGTCTAGACTGTAAAGGGCTGCGCCCATAATCTCTACTAAAGATATCACGTGATCCTTAACCACGTGATATACCTTCTATATAGACACGTGATTAGAAGCGAGTAGGTATAAGAGAAGTTTGTACTTAGTTATCTTCTCTTTTCCTTATCTTTTAGCTTCTGTACGATAGGTAGAAGCATACTCGTTCGCTAGGCCTCTCCGCCCATAACATAGACTTCTATCTACTTCGCTCTTAACGACTTTATTAATCAGTCCCATTATTACGAGGCAGAGATCAATTATGGACTATGAGCGGCCTTCTTCGTATATAATCGTTCCTAGTAGGAGAGTATTATAGAGTGCGCAGTCTCCTATAATGTCTATCAGGTCCTCTAACTCGAGATCAGCGACCTCTCTATTTAGCCCTCCCTATAGAGGATGGTGAAGATTGAAGTCACCAAGCAGTATTTATTCGTCCGTATGATATTATCTTAACGCTTCTCGTACCTATAGTAGTACGCTCTATTAGTTACTTAAGGTCTTCGGCGGGTTATAGACGTTATAGATAACGAGTCTTTCTTTTTCTTACTAGTCATCTTTTAGGTCTATAATTATAGAGTAGATATCTCTAGTTCATTCCTTAAAGCGCTATCTTAGTTAGTCTATCTTCTTATTAATAAAGAAGTAGACTCTAGCTATTCCTTCTATATAGCTTGTTAGGTAGCAAAAGTAGAACTTATTCTTAACTAGGTAATATATGGTTATTGCGTATAGGTTTTTCTACGGCTCTTAAATAGCTATAATATCAAAGTCGTAGATCCCTAGGTTACGTAGTAATAACGCCATAACTATATCTCTTAACTTACGTACGTTATACTATAATATGTTTAGTCTATTATATCTATTTATACTTCGTTGTTAGAGTCAATTTCTATATACTGGCTGTTGCCGCCCTATATTCGCCGCGTGCTATTCCCGTTTGCTTCCATAGCCCTCCGAGTGGGCATGATATACCTCTGCGGCCTTTAGCTGCCGCTCGCCTATATTAGTGGGTTCTATTGCTCTACTAGATCGACAGTAGTTCCGGCATTAGTCCTCTTCTACCCTCGTCTAGTCTAGGATCGGTTCCTAGTGATTAGTGTTGGCTGCGTCGATACAGCGGGTTGCGTGAGTCTACTCCTTTAGGTGGCGGTTACTAGTTCTTCTAGTAGAATCCTCCCTCCTATCTCTACAACTAGGTGGTAGTATAGGCGCATGTCGTATACAGCCTTCGCTTTCGCCCTCTCCTCTTTCCTAGTAGGACACTAGTAGTTCCATGCTTCGTGTTCGCCTCGACAGGTGGCGCACTTCTTGGGCATAGTCCGGTCAAGCTTCGACGGGCAATCTCGACTCTCATGTTCTTGCGCGCAGTAGCCGCATGCGATTATTACCTTACACTAGGTTCCTATATGGCCGTAGTGTTGGCACTTGAAGCACTACTTCACTCGGCACTGTCGCTCGTATCGCTCGCACTAAAAGACCTCTCCCTGCTAGATTAGGCCCTCATCGATAATCTTATTAGCGTCCTCTAGCTTACTAAACTCTATAATAATACTAGAGGCAGCTTTCATAGGTGTGTTACGTGTTAGCTATCCTATATACTTAATTTCTACCTACGGGATAAACGGCTTATTATCCAGCAGTAGCTAATTTCTCGTCTTTTCGAACCTAGTCATGTTGATTATGCTAGTGCGTATGCTATGTGCAATGATGCCGTAGGTCGTGATCCATATAGTGGCCCTATTACCGACGTGGTAGACCCAATCGTTGGTGAACTACTTTAGTGCTTCTATATTAGTGCTAGTGGCTGTCTTAATGCTAAGGTCGCTACTCTTTAGCTAGTTTAAAGAGAGTACCTTAATGCTAGCTATATTCTTATTTCCGCTCTACGCGATAGCGCGCTCTACGTACGCATTAAGGTTACGCGGGTTCATCGCCCACAGGCTTTATACTATATTAGGGTCTCTAATAGTTACGACGACTTCACGCTGCGTCTAAGAAGAAGGCATTCTAGGAACTTATATATTCGATGTACCTGCTAGCGTCGCGCCCCTCGCTGCCATCGCAGCATAGCTGAGCGTGCCTCCTGTCTATGGTCCTGCATTTTTGATTCGTCTTGCCATCTCTAGGCTGGCTTTACCTACCTCTGCCGCCTCCTTAGCTGCTATCTTTACTTCCTCTCTAGCCCTTATATTTAGTTATACGTTTACAGCGATTATATAGATAGTATTAGTTATATTTTTAAGTTTAGTCTTAAATTCTTATTTAACAGCGTTGAGTATTCGCGTAGTGTTATCTAAGGTCGCTTTAGCCTTAGTTTACAGGATACTAAGCGCGTGTTAAGAGTAAGGGCCTTAAGTAGAAGTAATAAAAGACTTCGGTGTTAAGAACTCTAGAAGTTGGTTTTCGCGGATGAAGTAGTAGTGCGTATAAATAAGAGGTTTCTTAAGTAACTCGTATATTATACTTATACTTATAACTTAGGTTAAATATATTAAGCTATAAGGGTTCAATATCTATTACTATATACTAGTTCTTTATATAGTATACTTAGTTACTTAGTAGTACTAAGTAATACTAATTATTAAGTAGGCTATAGGTCGATATATAGAGTGCTTAGTTACTTAGTAGTACTAAGTAATACTAATTACTAAGCACGTCACGTAATATTTCTATTTCTAGTATCTTTTCTACTAGCTCCTAAATAACTAAATATATATAAGTGCTAGCGCGTAGTCTAGAGATATATTATAGTTTAAGTACTAGTGTATATCTAGAGACTATTCTTAGTCTAGAGACTTAGCTTATCCTAGAGATAGCTTCTTATCTAGGGACTATATCTTGTCTAGAGACTAGTTCGTGTCTAGGACATGAGGTGTCTCTGGGCATATCGTAACACCATCTCCCCCCTACTAGGGTTCGTCCTCGAGCCCGTTATATAGGGTGTCTATAGTGGTGGGGTCCTATATTTAGGCGTTCGTTATGTGACCACTTATTATAGCTTATTACTAGTATTTACCCCCTTATTATAAGTAGTATTAGCTAATATTTATTTATTATATCTAAATAACTATTTTTATCTAGTACTATTTATTATTAGAATCTTATAGAATTTATTAAGTCCTTTAGAAAAATTATAGTATAAAAATATTCTACGTATATAAAGAATAATTAGGTGTATAAAATATACACTTATTCTAAGAAATATAGTAAGTGTCTTTATTAAGGTTAATAATACGACGTCTATATTATAGAGTCTAAGTTTAAGTATTTAGCTATTAAGAAAGAGAAGTTAGAAAGCTATATTAAAGAGAGTCGCGAGGCGTAGGATACTATAATAAAGGCGCACGAGGCTACCTTAGAGTAATTATAGGTTTATAGGGCTTATAAATAGTGGTTACGTCTATAGATAGATTTATTAGAGAAGCGTATAGAAAAGGCGATTACTATAGAGAGTCGAGAGCTTAAAGAGTTAGAGTATAAGGAGGTTATAGAGTTCGGCAAGTCTAATCCTTTAATTTATTTATCTCCTAGTACCTAGGGCGCTTTTAAGGGTCTCTCTTTAGATTACTAAGAACCTCTAGATTTAAGTTCGCTTATTAGTAGTACTAGATTAGGCGTTAGTAGTAGTTTATAAGGTTTATTTCTTATTCCTATATATTTTTATTATTAGGATATCCTAATTATTTAACTAGGTATTCTATTCCTTTACGTGTCGCTTAGTGTTTTAGGATTTTCTTAACTTTAAATTTATCTTCTTCTTTAGATTCAAAATAAAATATTTTTTATAATAATATTTCTAGATCTATAGG
>PELC01000257.1:0-11467 GCA_005212705.1 Curvularia lunata | reverse complement strand
GGAAAACACCCCCCCCCCCCCCCCCCCCCCCCCCCGCGCCATGGTGCCCCCCTCGCCCGCCGTCGCGGCCGTCACTCTATCGCCCTCTATCCTGCTTCTGCCTGTCGTCGACGTACTGGCACTCATGCACCTGCACGGCCGGCCGCGTTAGCAGCGTTCGGTATAAGTCGGGGCGCAGCTTTAGCCTACACTCTGGGCTGCGGCATCTCGCGGAGTCGCCCCAGGCTCCAGACACCCGGCTGCTCCATCCTTACAGGCTGCTCGGCCCTCCTCCGACTCCGCGCAGAAAAAGAAGGCCCATGGCGCCCTCTTAGCGCAGCGCAGCAGCCCGCCTTGCTGGTTGTGGCTCCTGGTGCCTGCCCCAGCCGTGGCCGCTCTCACGACCAAGCCCACCGTGTCCGGCTCTTTGGCGCGACAAGTACCGGCCCTCGAGCGAATCATGGCTGTGAGGGGCGCCCGTAGGGAGATCGCCTTCAGGACCCAGCGCTCGATCCACGGAACTGCTGTTCGCCCCTACGTCGCGAGAGCAAGGCACAGCTGCTGCGTCGTCGGGCCTCGCCCAAACCACCACGACGCTGATAACTGAGCTATGCTTCACTGCTGCTCCACCCATCCTGGCCCATCCGCCCCGGACACCCATGTCATCTTTTAGGTCAGGCAGCACACAACATCCATCGGCTCTAGCCACCAATCACCCTCTCCACTCGCTGCAGTCGGCATGCCGGTGCAAGCCCGAGCCAAAAGCAACAATCAGCTTTCCTGACCCTCCCTCTAGGCCTTTGTCCGGAAAACCCCCTCATTGCACGGACTGGCCACGTGCATTTACCAGATGCATGGCGCTTCCTCTCCCTTCTTCTTCTTCCCACAAGCCGAGCAGTGGGCCGCCAATAGCCATGCTGATTGGGCTGCTGCAAAAAGCCTGTTTCGCGTCCGACCCCTGCGGCGACGCTCATTTGCTCATGCTTTATCCATGTTCCGTACTTTGTCTCTTGCTATCGCCTGTCCAACTGCTTCGACTCTCGAGTCACCCCGTCGACGCATCACAACGCCTTGTAACCCCAAGCCTCGGAGCACTGCTTACCTGACACATGCCCCTTTCCTCTTCAGTGCCCTGTGCACGGTTACAAGCGCCGCTCTCACATCGACACGGGCAGGCATGTCCAACACCAAACACACACCCTCGGCCGCTCAAACTATCTTGAAACGTTATTCTCTTCCCCATGTGATTGACATCATCCGCCCCCTCTGATCCGCATCCCCGTCATGCAATCTTGTTGTGATGCCAAATTCACCCACCGGACCTCAGGACGACGGCCAAACGCCATCGCAGTGCGCTCTTGCGAATGATGGAAGTGGCGTCTTGGTCAGAGCACCCAGCCTGTGCTATAGGCGTTAGCAACGCCCTATCCAGCCTGTGATTGGACGACGCAGAGTATTACCATCACATTTACCCTGAATTTCCAGGGGGTCACAAAAACGCTGTGATTCAATTGCAACCCAAATACTCCGGCCCCTAGTTCTCTTGTAGTGTAAGCAAGGCCTTGTAAGCACCGGGCAACTACGGGATACTGCGCTGTCAAACCGCCTGCTGAGCAATCCTTTGGCTCTCTGATTTCATTCCGTCTTGTACGACCGACACAGCCTGTCCGGATCCTCCTTCTGCTTTCTTTGCGCGATAGGAAGGTGTGCAACTAAATGTTCTTTTGGAAAAGGGGCCGATGGCTATTCCACTTCGCATCTACCCGCACATCGAACGATAAACGATATCCTAGCAGATGATCTTCGCTCATAATCGACGGCCGCATGGCAAGACAGCCTAGCACCTTAGTTTGACAAAAGCATGAGCCGTGCAGGAAAGGCTGACGGCAATGCTCAACTGCTTTTTACAAGTCTGACCATCAGAAACGGCAGTAACGCAGAACAGGCATGTGCTGGTTGATTCCTCTAGTGCCGGTGAAAAGTGAGGAGTTGGGGCTGCAATGGAGTAAGAGCTACGACATCTCACGCAAATTACGGCAGAAGTACTACGGAGTACCCATAGGCGTTCTCACATAAAGAGGTGACTTGACTTTCCACGACATCTACGTGCCTTTTGAGAAAATCATTTACACACCCTGCCCTTTACCCAATCTGTCGCAAAACGGTGCGGTCTTCCCTTAGTCCTACACGCAACAGTTGAGGCTGTGTGGCTATAACGCCATCTCGCATTCGCATAGCCGAGTGTAAGAGCCAATCAAAGAGCCATGGGCTGCGCCACACCTATCATACGTCACGATTCTTCGGCCGTAACTTGTACATAACGACAGGAACGGAGCAACTATTTCCTGTCATCTAGTTGAGCATCTATTCATACTACAGGACAAGTTCTGTATTCCGACGTAAATTCCCCCGGAATCCGCGACGGGCGATCGCTGCGAGGAACTACAAAGATAGACTCAGCACCGATTATAAAGGTAGGGCTCTCAAGTTGTAAAAAACATTTTCACTTTGGTGAATTCCTATCGGATAATTCTACAGATCGCCGTTTCATCTCCTGGCTCAACAGTCTACTTACCATGTGCTGCAGAAAGAGAACGCGATATCCACCGGCATCCGGAGAACTCATCTCGCCACTTCGACTAGGCTGCTACGGATCACGTCTTACAGCGTATTCCACAGGAGGAGGCATTCACCAGCGTAACTCAGATCATCTCACCAACCATCACCGCCCCGGACAGCCAACTATGGCCGGTATCATTGCCGTTGGTATTGGCCTTGGTGCCGAAAAGCTAGGACGCACAATATCTGACAAGAGGCTGGAGCGGAAAGAGAAAAAAGCCATTGCTGTATGTCCTTTACTTTCACAGATACTTCAGCTCGTATGCTGACATGCTAGTAGCGACACGAAGCAATCTACGGTTCGTCATCGTCGGCACCACCACCGCCAACGACGACTCGAGAACGGCAACAACGAACGCAGGAAAAACGTGCTGATGCGCAAAGGGAGCTAGACGAGGCTCGTCGTGGGCAGTACGCTGAATCACGAGAAGGAAGCAGGTGCAGGAGTGTGAGTGTGGAGAGGACCAGTGAGGAAGACCCGCCGCCAAGTTACAACGAGGCGGTGCGCCAGGACGCTACACGGGGTTAACTTTCATCTTCCTTTCCTTTAACTCGACACATTTGTTATGACATTCGTTTGGCTGCATCCGTTTGTTCTCATCCGTACATTCCATTTTCTCTTATTCTTGTTAGTTATATACCTTCTTCCCGCCACTTACACATGTTGAAGCTGGACATTCTTAGATTTACAATATCAAGCTCTCTAAAACATCTTTATTCCTTCCTACTCAAACATATTTCCTCCTGTGAGCTTTTATCATTTCCGTTTACTGCACAAGCATGTCGACTATTTTTTTCTCATGACACCCTGTAATGTGTTCCAGTCCCATCGAAAGACGGTACTCAGACATTACAATTAGCGATGTCAAATATCTTTCTTTCTCATGCTTATTCCTCCAGCTGATGAGCATACTCTACATACTTGCTTGAACTCCCTAGCTTCATTTGTCCTATCATGGGCAAATCAATCATTTTGCAAAGCCCACTTTGTGTCAGTCACACATTATTTGCCTTTGCGTTTTGTTTTTCACTCTGTCATGGCTGTCTGCTTGTGTACACATCAAGCAGTTCTATTTACTTGCCTATCAGTTTCTCTCAGCTGTTTAGGACACCAACTCAGCTCACTGTTGTTCGTTTGTTAAACACACGATTATATTGTCATCAAGCAGGGTTAAAATTTTTCGTCTCATCTTCCTCAGGAACACTTTCCTTCTCGCAGTCTCAGACACCCGTTATCATTCAGGATCAGTCCTGACTACAATACCCGCGTTCGATCCAAAAGCTCTACTACATATGAAGTCCCACAGCCCAACACGCACCCTGGCAGCTGATCGCATCGAAGCCCCCGTAACCCCGCGAGGCTACCTCCTATGCGTCTTTGCAGCCTTTGGCGGTATTCTTTCTGGCTACGACTCCGGCTACATCAACGGCGTGCTGGGGATGCCGTTTTTCAAGCAACGGTTTGGAAGTAAGTCCGACTCATTGGTGACATAGCCCTCTCTGTGCTTTGCATACGAAACACTCAATCAGGCGCTTTAAACGACAAAGACGCATCCAACGGCCTGCTCTACAGGACCTGGGAGAAGTCACTCGTCGTCTCCATTCTCTCCGGTGGCACCTTCTTTGGCGCACTGGCTGCAGGCTCGGTGGCTGATTGGATTGATCGGCGCTCAACTGTCATTGCGAGCTACGCCATCTTCTCCATCGGTGTCGCACTGCAAGTCGCTTCCTCTACCGTATGCCTACTTGTCCCTGGGCGCTTAATCGCCGGTTTTGGCATTGGCTTCGTGTCCGCAATCATCATCCTCTATATGTCTGAAGTGGCTCCGAAGCGGTTTCGCGGCGCCATCGTATCTGGGTACCAATTCTGCATCACGCTCGGTCTGCTTCTAGTGGCGGTTGTGGATAACACGACCAAGGATCGAATGGACGCTGGTTCCTACTGCATCCCAACGGTGATTCAGTGGATATTCGCTGGTGTCCTGGGCACTGGATTGTTTTTGCTTCCAGAGTCGCCTCGCTGGTACGTCAAGAAAGTCCGTAACGAGGATGCTGCGCGTGCGCTTGGGACGCTGCGCGGACAGCCTCCAGATTCCACATATATTACGGACGAGCTCAAGGAGTTGATTGACAACCACAACTACGAAACGAGCGTCCTGTACCGAACTAGGCTGATTGCTTCCATGGCGGATGGAAGCTGTCAAACAATCTCCGTCGCGTGGTGCTGGGAATGGCGCTGCAAATGATGCAGCAGTGGACTTGTGTCAATTTCAGTAAACAGAACACCTACTCTGAAAGCGAGCCGAGAAATGTCTAACAAGGAAACAGTCTTCTACTACGGCTTGACTTTCTCCCAGACGGTCGGTCTTCAAACCCCCTTTCTCATCTCCATGATCACAACTGACGTCAACGTCGCCTCTACTCCCCTCTCCTTCTGGACTATCGAGCGATTCGGACGCCGGGCGATACTCATCAGTGGTGGTCTCGGCATGCTCGTCTGCGGGGTTTTCATTGCTGTTGTCGGGACCGTCGACGAAGGCACCAATCGTCTCCACCTGTTTCTACATTTTCTTCTTCGCACTGACATGGGGACCAGGCGCTTGGGTCGTCATTGGGAAAATCTTTCCTCTGCGAATTCGTGCCAAAGGCGTTGCGCTTTCTACAGCTAGTGATGTGAGTTCAGACAGGATGTACAGACGGTGAAGGTGCTGACTTTGGCAATGGTTCTAGAACTTTATCATTAGCTTTATCACACCATACATGGTCGACAAGGCCTATGGAAATCTCAGGTCTAGGGCGTTCTTTATCTGGGGTGTGACGTGCACTATCTGCGTTGTTTTTGTCTAGTTCCTAGTGCCGGAAACGAAGAGTCTCTCGCCTGCACAGGTTGATCGGATGCTCGAGGAGACTACACCGCGGACGTCCGCGGGGTGGGTTCCTCATCATCTACTTGGAGGCCACCACGACAAATCTTCTCGGGAAGAGGCCGAGAAATGCTAAGCCTGAGGCCTGTTTGTTCACCTCGAGCAACGTGGTCTCTAAAATGTTTGCAGTTTGTGGCTCCTGGGGATATCGGGCAACGTGTTATTCCTATGACAGCGATGTGTCTTTATAGGAAAGCGCCTTTTTTGTCAACGTTGTGGGCATACGTAAAACTAATATCTCATTGTATATGACCTCGGGTTGAATAGTTTGCAGCATGGTAGTAAGGCCGCGTGATTAATGAACAAGAGTGAATCGATTACTTCGCTATGCCCTGTCTGCTGGGTGGTGAATGCAATCGCGCAAGGTATGTCGACGCCGCCGGATCGAAGCACCTCAAACATACGCGGTGCTTTTGCTTCAAACAAATGCAGTTCTCCTTCCCCAAACGTCGTGGTGCCTCGCTGATATAATGACAGAGCGACCATGCAGCATCATGTGTAAGCGTCGCGTAGGATGACTACCGCGCTGCGCGGAATTTTTGCGCGCCAATCAAAGTGGCTGACAGATGGATTGTAAATCGTTTTCGGCCCCAGGCACTCCCGCACGCCGGCACACTGACACCATGACCCGCTTAATGGCGACATTAGCGTTTAGGTTACACATGAAACCCGCGCTTACATTAGCAAAAACCAATAGGAATTGCAGCTTAAAGCAATTCCCAAGAACTGTGTCAACCTTACAAACCCAGAAAGACTGTCGTGTCATAATCATGTTCGCTGCTCGCTCCTTGTTCACCGGCCTGATATCCGGCTTGTTGCTTGCCCTGTTGCTGCATAAGATCGTGCCCAATAGTTTCCAATCGTCGGGTCACAGTGTCTCCGAAGACGTTTCTTCTACGGACCCCCCACTCCAGCTAACCGGGTCCATGGCGCAAATGCTGAGCAATACTCTACGGGCCGCCAGGTATCGCGCCTGGGTCGGCGGTGGATACAAGAGCGCGTCGCCCTCCCTCCGACTGACTCCAGTATCCTCATCTCCTTCATCGACCTCAAGCGTGCTTGCTTCTACCTCCAAAGCCTTTTCAACATCTACTTCGCCCCTCATGTCCGCCCAAAAACCCTTCCTCGACGCCATCAAGGAACGTCGCACAATCTACGCTCTCAACAAGGAGGCGCCCATCTCCGACAAGGCGATTGTTGACCTCGCAGAGAAGGCTCTACTACATGTGCCTTCGTCCTTTAATTCTCAGAGCACACGCCTCGTTGTGCTTTTGAACAAGGAGCACGAACAGTTCTGGGATTACGTCCTCGAGGTCTTGAAGCCTCTCACTCCCGAGGACAAGTTCCCTGCGACACAAGGGAAGATCCAGGGATTCAGGAACGCCTATGGAACGGTATGTGTTCTTTTGTTCGCATGATGGTGGCTTTTCAGTCTCGAGTAGAGCTATGTGGCCTCTTGGTAGAGCATGAAGAAACATAAGCAGTAACTGACAAGATACCCCCAGATCCTCTGCTACGAAGACCCCGAGCCAGTCGAGGCTCTCCGCAAAGCATTCCGTAAGAAACCAAAAACATGACTTACACAAGATCCTGGCACTAACCATCCGCAGCCCCCTACGCACACCACTTTGGCGACTGGTCGGAGCAGACCAACGGCATGCACCAGTACGCTCTCTGGGTAGCCCTCGAGGCCGAGGGTTTCGGCGCCAACCTGCAGCACTACAACCCCATCATCGACCCCAAGGCCGCCGAGCACTGGAAGATACCGCTCGAGTGGAAGCTCAGGGCCCAGCTGGTCTTTGGCGGGCGAGCAGGCGGCCCTGGCCAGAAGACGCACAAGGAGACGCTCGGCACAAGGCTGTTTGTGCACGGCGCTAAGGAGTAGGAAAAATGTTAGATATTTAGAAAACGGTATTCTAAGAAATATTACAAGAAACAGAATATGTTACAAGAAGTCAGAACTTAAAGAGGTGGAGAAACAGCCTCCCATACTAATGAGTAAGACGGCTACACAGCTGTGAGGGTGCGAGAATGCTCGAACCTCTCTCTTGTCACCAGCGTCTGCCAGTGCATCGCCTCTCATCGTACTTGCCCTGCCTACTTGGTATCTGCGTCGAGTTATTCATACTCATCAGCGCGTCTGGACGCTCTGACCCATTCACCTATTTCTAGAAGCCCAGCGGATCTCTGTGCAGCCCTTTGCATCTCTTGTGACCGTGAAGCGAGTAGTCTCGCAGTGCGACAAGGCCATCTTCAGAGGAGTTGCCGTTGTTCGCTGTGCCATCTCTACTGCGCAGCAGAGCGTCAGGTATGCCCTGCGGGTCGAAGAAGCTTATCGTTGACGGCGGGTCTGCCGCTAACGCGCCGCACGTGGTCGAACGAGATCTGCCATGTTATCAAGATGGCGAGGCTGGCGCGGAGCATCTCTTGCTGATCAGCTCGAGTAGTGTCGCGCCGTCGACAAAGTGTGGGGCGTGCCGGAACGTCGGGTCTTTTAGTAGCATGAACCTGGGTTGCACCCAACATGCGGTATGTGGAGTGGAGCATTCCTGTGCGCCGCCATTCTTGATTCCACAGATTCGGTCGCTGTGCAACATCTACAACAAAAGGATGATGATCCTGCACATGTTTTGCAGCTTAAGATCTACGGCATTGCCACCTGAGAGAGGTTGACACCAAGGGCACAAGTACTTTTAAATTTCGTAATTTTATCTTGACAACATCACGCTTAACTTGGAGGATCAGGGGATGTCGGAATTTACAGGAAATAGAATATTCAAAATTGATGCTCAGGTGTGGCAGAGCCAGTCTACCAAGGACATGTACACACATGCCGTCATCCTGCACTAATAAAATGAGGGTCGCGCAAAGCGAGGTGCACCTCCCAGACATGTCTGATCAGCGCTATTCCATCATCGGGGAACATGGTGTTGCAGCAACTGAAGGTGCAGTTCGCCAGGTCCCAATGACTTGGTAGGTGTTTGGCGCGGTAGTGGTTGGCGAAGTGTTTTTGGTACTTGTGAGACTGATCACACGAACGCTGGAACCAGGAGCAATATCTCGTGGGAACGGGTCCACGCCTTCCACGCCTTCCACGCCTTCCACGTCTCCCACTTCGACGACTATCGTCGTATGAATGCGACGAGTCGGGCGTGCCGGCCGCGGCAACCGAGAGATTAGGTGTGTTGGGCGTGTATACAGGGTAGACGTGCTGCGTAAAGTCAATGGCAGGAGGTTCAGTGCAGATGTAAGTCGCGGCGTCTGGCAGCATGTAAGTATGGTAGTGACAGCGATAAACGTGCAAACATACGAGGGCAACTCTCTTTCAGCTGCGCAATCACTTCCTTTAAGATGAAACAACAACGATGGGATTGTGGGGTTGGCGGATCCATCATGATGGATCGGCGACAGGCTTAGCGTAGATGATCAATGATGAATGAGTAGATGCCTTGCTGTTGACCGGGTATAGGGTAGGCTAGTGTCCATGTTGAGGATGAGGAAGCCATGTGCAGGCCTATATATGTGGATGTGAGGGTAGTTTGCACGTAGCTGGTGCTTCAGTTGATGCATTTACACATGCGCTCCGAATAGGGTAATTGGGGACCCAACACCGGGTCGCTTGCCGCGATCGCGTTAGATATCTTCGCCGCCTCTCGGTGTTTCAAAATACCCGGAGAGGAGCTGCCCTACCAAAACGATTCTCACACATTTTCAGATAGGCTTCATACCTGCTTCGTAATAACGTCTGAGCGCAGAGTGATGGCAGACACAACTGGCCAGATTGGGCCGGTTGGGGCCGGGGGCTAGATTGCGAAAGGTGGCGAGGGCAGGACCCTAGGAACAGAGCGTGTTTGAAGTGCCAGCCAATGGTTTACTCGCAGGACAGGGCGCTGTAGGCGCCCGCGTTTCATCTTCTAGCAGCTTCTAGGCTCAGGACCGCCAAACACCATCGATCGACGTCAGGCATCGTGCTACCGGGCTTATGTAACCTTGCATTTGCGGCCATATCAATTCACACAATTCCTCTGCAATTTTAATTCAACAAGAGTGAACAATCTTGCGGACTTCGTACCAAAACCTCGGTCACTGTGATGGACACTTTATATTCGTCTGATAGCCGCAGTGAATCCACTAGCAATGTACACTTGCTTCAGGATTTATACGAAAGTGGGCAAGATTGTAACATTTTGAGAGTTGTTTGTTCGCTGATAAAGCTGATGCTCCCTCCCGGAAGACAGCGCGAGGTCGCCTCCTACTACTTGCGCGAACAAAGCCAACTATACATCATCATCAATCCATCTCTCTGGCATAGTAAACAACATGAACTGCACCACGCCTGCTTTATTAGCCCATACCAGTAGCGCTGGGGGGATCAGTGGAGACACAATTGCGAACATTACTCTTGGTGTTATCAACATCACGATGACCGCCGCTCAAATTTTGCTGGGATATTTGACCTATCGAACCTCGCGCAGTAAGTGACTTCAACGTCTGGTCCTGCCACGATCGACATACTAACAACCTTAGCAACGCAACTTCGAGAGCCTTACATTGGCTACGAAATCTACCGCCAAAATGCTGTAAGGCGCCAACAGCAGTAAGCTTGGCAACATTGTAGAGGCAGGCAATTCAATAAGCGGCTCTTTATCTGTGTTTATAGAAAATCCATGCGTTATCTCAACATATCGCGCTCGTAATAATCTGCAAATCCTCTGTTATCGTTCCTTGCAGAACTTGAAGAGCCTCAAGCGCCTGCAGAAGCCTATGTAAATGTTATGGAGTGAACCCTATCAGGAAACTGCAAGGTGCTAATACTTGTTATATTGCTTAAGGTAAAAGCGTATACTAATCTACCTAGGCTTCTTATAGTAGTCTACACGTGATCTGTCCGTACACGTGACTAGTAGGGTAGGCTTTCCCTACTCCATTAGAGTACACCACAGCACTATCTCATGCCACTTGTGTATAAAATATCGACCCTCAGCAGCAGCGTTGCGAACTAATGCGGGTCTCTATCAGTACTATGTAAATATCAATCTGCACTGGACACGTGAAAATAGCATTCCAGCTCCTAGGCGACGTCGCCTCTAGTAGCTTTCTCCTGAGCTGCCTGCCTACAAACCTGCATACGACTCTTCCAATCCGTCTCCTGTGACAATCACACGAGTAGTACCGTGCTGTCTTGCACCTGCTGCAATTCTTGAAGGGGTTGCTAGCCTCGGCTGTAGTAACGCCGCATCCGGCCATCCGTGGCTCCTTAACATCGACTACAGTAGCAGAGGGAGAGGATAGTTGAGACTGAGCTAAGAAAGGGTAGGAAACGACCATGCCTACATTGTCCTTGCTAATGGAGACGTGACGGTGTCTGGGATAGAGACGCAAATGGCGCGCTCAGTGAAGGCTCTAAATCAAGGGGTGATCGCGAGCAAGTTCTCTAGGATTTTGCCAGCAACGCAGCTGGAGATAAAAGGTTGATCTGTGTCCATAAATATAAGCATGCGGTCTGCAACACAGTACTTGCATGTATATGTATCCTACTATGGACGGTAGCGCTTGGCGAAATTTGGCAGTAGGTACTTTCAAAACCTGGCTCACTTGTTGTCGACGATTATCCAGATATCTTTCAAAAAACTGTTGGAAGAAGTTTGAATATACAAAGAAAAGTATTATTTAATCTTTTCTGACTAGTTATTATTATTTAGCTTAAAGAGTAAGCCGTATTTGGTATTTAGTAAAGGGCTTTAAATACTAACTAACTAGTTACTGTTGGCACGATAAAGGTGTCACGGGGTGAATCAACTTGCAGCTGCAATACTATAGTGAGGAAGCGGATTGATTGTCTAGTAGCTACTACCGTGTTGAGTATCTACAGCTCCTGCGCGCACGGGCCAATAGGCGGTGACAACGCCTCTGCCAATGCCCGTGTCGACCAATCAGTGTCGCGG
>PELC01000256.1:0-11489 GCA_005212705.1 Curvularia lunata | reverse complement strand
TTTGTTACCCGCACGCCAAGTGTATACGGCCGGGAACAGGGGGCGGCAGCGGCGCACGATGCGGATGCGGATGCACAAACGGGCGAACGAAACGCGGGTGGTGTCTGTGCAGTTTATAGGGCTGGGTGTGTGGGTTTAGTAGTACGGTATACAAACACCGCTACTGAGAGTGCTGTTGTGTTTGGTACTATTGCCACTGCTGCTTTTACACTTCGCTCCAGATAGGAGGATAGCCGGTTCGAGTGTCGGTCGATGGCGGTGGTAATGGCGAGTCTGGGTGTGGTGGTATGTACATCGTACTGTCACTTTGTCGCTGTTTGGATTGTGTGTGCTTTTTCTTGGCGGTGAAGAACAAGTCAGTGCGGCATCTGTGGCTGGCGTAAACATACGTTATCATGCGGCGGCACTCAGGGTCCCTGGGGGAGAGGGTTAGGCGGTGCGGAGTGGACGTGGGGGACGCATGGGTCGGAATTTACTTGCGTCTTTTTTTCACATGCAGTTTTCCAGAAGTGGTCTGATTTTTGGCTGTGTGCTTAGTCTTTGCGTAAAATACCGATGTGATACGGTGTGTGGCACGTGTGACTCAAGGCTTCAGTTTTTTTTTCTTCTCTTCTTGTGGATAGGATGGCGACCGGTATTGCGAAGGATGGTAAGCAGCATCCCTGTCGATACATCTGGCTGCTTTGTGTACTATACATCGAAGCGAAGACGGGAGGCCTGGTTGTGTGCAACCAAGTGTCAGCCAGCTCACAACAGACAGCATAGGCCTGTTGCCTGGAAGAGCGGTGCTTGTGGTTGAGTTGAAGAAAAAAACAGCAATAAGTTGAGCTTGACACTGATATAAGGAATGTTTTGGTTTTACATGACTCGCATGGCTTTAGGCATTAGTGGTGCAAATCGAAAAGAAATATTGTGCTCGTGATACATGTTGCGATTACGAAAAAGAAAAGGCAAAGGAAAATCGCAATTCAACCGCCACCGTGTATGCTGGGCTCAAATGCACAAACCTCGATCAGACGGACCCTTTGTAAATGCAAGCAGACAGAGGGGTGTTTTGATATGAAGTGAACATGTTGATGAGAAAGGTAAAAAAAAAAGTATCAAGGATACAGCGAGAATGATTGGGAAGACTTGAAAATAGGGTAGATGAAGGTATATATCGTAAAATATAAAAAAGAAAAGAATAGGAGTAGTGCGTATCGTAGGCATGGTTACTGGAGTACAGCAAGTGAGCCAGCCTTGACTGCAACCCAGTGACGAACCTTGAGAAACTTCCGCAAGGCGTGTATAGTAGTGTCAGCGCGGTCAAAAGGACCTAAAACTGCCGCCCTCATGGCATAGAGCGAGAAACATTTCGCTGTCCAGGTAGCTGTCTGAGGATGATCTTTTAGCTTTAGGCGTGCCAATGTCCAGGATGCCGATGCGCCTATGAGAGTTACCCATAGAAAGACGCCGGAGAGATCGCAACCCCAGCAATTGCGTGTGTCCGTTCTCTCCAACGCACTATGAAGAGCCGATAGCAACGTGGCGCTTCTCGATCCGGATCTATCGGCTGGTACATGTACAGCACTCGCTGAGTTTGCGAGACTGGTCCCATGGACCATGGACTGGCAGTAGATCAAAGCGGCAATGCGGCAGCTTTCATAAATCCAGTCCGGGGCAATGTCATTTTCGGTCGATGGCAACGAGAGAAGGCGCGAGTAGACGACTTGGAGCTGGGAGTCGCAGTTGGCCAACTGTCCGCTCGAAACTCTGTGCCCTTCTCCGGCGTAATTCCAGCGCGCTAGGAAGACATCTGTGCATGTCTGGATCTCTAGAATGATCCCGGCCGTACCCACAGAGCAGACACGATATATATGCGCGGTCTGTTTGATTGGAGGTGAAAGTGGTGAGATGGGAATGTTTGTGTCAGACAGTGGCTCGGTTGGAGACCATGGGGTGAATTCTGGGGACTCGGGCTGATTTCTTGAGATGACAGAAGTGAGCATTACCCTACTTAGGTTAGTCGGGGTCTCCTGTACCGGTCAAAATACGTACAGGGTCATGAATCTGGCAACGTCTGAGCTGAGTCCCTCTTGTTGGCTTCTTAGGCAGGTTGCCAAACCATGTTGGTGTACGCTGAAAACATCTTCATCAACGCTACCGATTTCACTGATGATGAGATGTAGTATGCAAACAATCGTGGCGTTTTCCGTGTCCAGGCGGTTGCTGATGAGTCTGAGAACCTTGGTTTTGGCGAACACGGTGAGACAGCTGTCGTAAAGCAAACCCTCGTCAATGTCTCGGTATACCAAGGTTGCGTACACATGGCTAAGAAATGAGAGATGATTGTCGCAAATATATTGCATCCACGCTTGATCTGTACAGGTGAGCAACATCCAGGCATCTAGATACTGGCTTACCATGACAAAAGAAGACGGTGTTACGGATCCATTCAAGCTTCAACTCATCCATCGACTCGTACCGAAATAGATCGTCTCTGGGGAAAGGGTATTCTGAAGCTCCCTCGCAGGCTGGAGGAGCGCTGCTGGTGGAAGCCCGGTTTGCTGCGGATAAGATTCGTTCAGCAAGATTTCGCACACAATCGACGGGGGGTGGCGTTGAGTACGCATCAGAAGTACGCTGGCTCAATGCAGACTCAAAGCTTGCGCTAGACGCAGATACCGGTGGTGTAGTGGTCTGCAGAACGCCAAAACCTTCTGTCTTGGTCGGACTCGGGGTTCGTGACAAAGCCCCTGGGGTACGGCTACCTTCCCGACTTCTGCTCATGATGGTGGGGGAGGGTGCTCTGGTCTCTTGATGCTTGTACATGACGTGAGATCGTACGTTCCGTAAGACTGCGGTGGCTCTGAAATCATCTGGATGGGTAGCAACGATGAACTGCAGAGCAGGACCTTGAGCGAGTGGCGGGAGGCGGTGACGACCCGCTCGTCGTTTCGATGGTTTTGAATCCTTGGATATCATACTCAGAGGTAGAGAAATGCTTGCTTTTCCTTCTAGAAATGTGGTGCTCTAGTAGACGGGAATTGCAGACGGTGATGTTGGACCCACTGAGCACTCCTCACGAGTAATGGGAGAGGTCTGAAGGATGTAAGTATCTGACTGTTAATGTAAGATGCAGGTACCTTTTGGGATCCTGCATCTCGCTGTTAGTCTTCTTTGGTGTCCTGAGCCACAGCCACCAGGAAAAGGCAGCGGTGGAGGTCGGACAGGGTCCGGGTTAGCTGCAACATTACAGCATTGGGATAAAAGCATTTTGTGAATGCCTCAACCCAAAAAGAACCAACCATGAGGGTGGGTGAAATAGCAGATAGCATACAACAAACAACCCATTTCCATTGTTGGTCGCCATAAGATGTTCATTGGCGCACGCTGGACTTGACATCCTGGTGCAGCACACACTGAGTAGACGAGAGACAGTGCACACTAGGATGTGCTTCAGTGAGCAGAGACAGAGAATGTAACCGCACTAGTGAGCGGACCAGTACACGTTTGTATGTCCCTGATGCTCATCCGAAAGGCATTGGGGAAGAGACTGTTTCCGCTTGGGGTGTGTAAATAGTCTACACTCTCGCCAACAACCGTCAAAATAAATCGCCCGGGCAGTCCCGGGAGTACAGACCAGTGCCCACGTCCCCTGGCGACGCCAAGCCGGGTCGTCGAAGGCCCTTCTTGTTGTTTCCTTTTCTCTGAATACCATGGATTTAGAAACAGGTCTCGATGTGCCGATATGTGTTGCTTCTTGGTCCGACTGGTCTATGACGCACTCATGTGATACTATGCGGATCCCTCAGTTCAATTTAAACCACCCGAAGGCGAAATGATTGTGCGAAACAGCCAGTCTGATAGCGGCCAATCGACCCATTTACCGAATTCAATCTTAGCGTGTGGTCGCAGCCCTGTCACTGCACATAAGCCACAGGCCCACACGGTGAGAGCAATGGCCCAGCCTCTCCTTGGTAGATCGTCGCCGGCCCTTAGGTGCGCCTTAAGCGCTCTTCTGCCCTATGTGTTGACAGCCGAGGGCGCAGGCTCGCAACCAACCGCACGTGGTGGCGCTGCCCTACATCCACTATTGAAATCATCACAGGGAGTGATGTATTCGGCTAAATTGCTAGACGTAGTTGTTTCAGCCAAGTACTTCACAGGAAGCGTACCTGGATGGGGAACAATGGTTAGAATGTTGCTTATTACATGGTCCATTTGCCACAGGTTGGGTTCAAGGCAGCATGACCGTAGGGCCGGGGACATGATGAAGGGGCTCCCCGTGGTAAACAATTGGAAGCTTACCGATACCTCTTCGACTTACGTGCAGCAGGGTGGAGTTGCTGCGGTGATCATAGTAGTAAAGAGAGAAGTAGGGCAGCAAGAATCCCGTCGACCGGGCCGACCGTTTCGTTGTGTCGGTCGGTAAGTAGGAATGAAAAGAAAGCGTCTCCGAGAGAACCGGTGTCCGGCGTTGCGCTTGCAGTTTGCAGCAAGAAGACCCAGCAACAACGGTAGGGTCCTCGCCAACTGCAGATCACCTCCCAAAGCAGAAGTCCGATAAAAGCAATCTGTTTTGTGGTGACCTGAAGGCGAGATACCGAAGAGACTTGATGGGTGCAGGCTTGGACGCGGTCGAGGCCCCCCCTTGATCGCTTTTTCGGCAGATGTGTTGTGCCTGCCGTTCCTTTGGGTCGTCTGTGACTATTCGCCTATGGGCCTGAAATCTGGCAGCACAGAGTCAACGAGGCTTTGCTTGTGGAGGCGAAGAAGTTGCCACAATCCCATCAAGGAGATTACTCGGTTCATGTCGGTTGACCAGCACGTATGGTCCTGTCTTGGTGAAGATTCTCTGTATGTAGCCGCTGCAGTTACCGATAATTGAGAAGCATCTGGGACTAGGCAATACCAAGCAGGGTGAGGATCTCGGGAAAAGCAACCTTTATGGTATGGCGGCTACAACCGATGCATACTATACATATAAGCCACGAGTAATCACGTCATGTTTTAACCGCTAGCAGGGCCTTGTGGGACGCAAAGTGAAGCTGGGCACACTAGTATCTGGAGGGATGTGTGCCTTTGAAGAAGAAACAGTAGACCAAAAAAAGCATGCAAAAGCAATGGCGGCACGTGGTAAGTGAGTTTTCAACCAAGTCAAAGTATCGATGCATAAGTCTAAACCATGACTATCATACTGAATGAAATATAGCTAACAGAGCAGTGCACGACTAAAGCTTATTATGCTCGTGGAATCAAAAAAAGCCTTCTCCTCATTTTCTCTCTTCTCTCTCTCTCTTTCTTCTCCATCACGGCAAGCAATGTTTAGTGACAGTAGGAAGCGTAGGAATACATGTGGGAAACGCCGAAGAGTGAGGACACTGCGTCAAGGTACACGTGAATATTCGGATCCTTTACTCCGGTCATGATCTTGAAAAGTCACCCTGTCCAGGGGGGTGGCACGTGGGAGTTGTAGGGTTGGTGGCGGACGGGGTTTACGAAGCGTGCGAGAGAGGATCTACATTGTCTCCTTCCGATACCGACTTGGTGGGATCATTCCGCCGCATGATGCCTTCGACGGGCCCAAGTAGTCGCTGGAAGCCGTTCTTGCCGAGTGTGGCGACCTTGACCTCTGTCTTGCTGATGACCGAGGCAGCACGGGGCGCATCGTTGAGCAAGGCAAGTTCACCAAAGTAGTCGCCCTTTTGATATTGATTCACAGGGCCGTCGACACCACGCTTGAAAACTTGGGCTTCTCCAGCCTCGAGCAGGAAGAAGGACTCGCCGACATCACCTTCTTGGATAATGGTCGTGCCGGGCGGGTACTTTTTGGTTTCGAGGGCGTCGGCAATCTTGGAACGCTCATAAGGCGTCAGGGTGGACAGCAAGGGGACTTCCTCGAGGAAACCCTCGTACATGCGTCGGCGCTGGAAGGCACTGTCCATGAGAATGCGGCGGAAGGTGATGCGGTCGAGTGCCCAGAGGGTAGATGGCTCCGTTGAAACGACCGTGGCGGCACGAGGCGCATTGTACATGAGAGCTAGCTCACCAAAGGAGCCCCCAGGGCCGACGGTACCCACCTTGTTTCCAGCGCCCTCGGTACCGGCCTCGAGCTTGCCCGAGCTATTGACGTAGATGTCGAAGGAGCCCTTTTCTACCACGTAGAAGTAGTCTCCGACGTCGCCCTGCTGAATGACCTTTATGCCCTTTGTCGGTATCGGCTTCTCGTGCAGCGCACCCAGGACCATTGCCGACTGGTCGTCGTCGAGATGTGAGAAGAGAAAGTTGCCCGAGACGGCCGACTTGAGGCGCGACAGCTGGTCGGGCGTCTTGTGGTGGAAGGGCGGGGTGAAGTTGTCGGCAGTGCTCGAGGTGGGGTTGAGCGACTCAGCCGAGACGGAAGTGCGTCTGTTGGTGTTGTAGTTGTTGGGGAACGTCTGGCCCTCGCCGGGGAGGGGCGGCATCTGGGTGATGTTGTTCTTGGAGGAGCCGCCAAAGCCCCCAAAATTGCCAAAGGCGCTCTCTGCGGGGGAGGCCTGGGTGCGAGCGCGGGCAAAGTCGACGGCAGCAAAGGTCGAGGCTGTGGGGGACGTCATGGTGTCGTTTTCCTCTTCTTCCTCGAGGCGTTGCATGGTTGTCTTTGTGAAGCCGGAGCCGATACTGGGCGAGGTGCTGAAGGGGTTGCTGCCGGGGAAGGAGTTCTCAGCACGGCCCTGGGGGTTGGGGTGGTGCTGCGACAGCAGGTACTCTGTGCGCTGCGACTCGAGGCGGCGGTTGAAGAAATTGGCACAGAACTGGAGGATGTCGTGAGGTTTGTGCTTGAGGATTTCGCGGTCGAGGGTGGAGATTTCGTTGGCGTAGTCGGGAGGGAGGGACATGGAGGGCGGTGGTGAGGGGTCAAGCGCAGCTCTTTGACGTCGGTCGCGAGACGTGCAGGGATGGGGGAGCAGCAGCAGCAGCAGCAGCGGCGGCGGCGGCAGCAGCAGAGGGGCGAGGATCCAGAGGCAGCGTCAATGCGATGCAAGAGGGAGGCGGAAGGGGGCGAGGACGGCGGCGGAGAGGAGGCTGGCAAGCTTGGGCGACTAGCAGAGAAAGCAATTGTAGCTGGCGGGCAGAGCGTGAGGGCGCAGTGATGACGCGCTGCGTGGTAGGCACAGTAGTGTGGGCAGCAAGAGGGGACCGGCGGCGACCAGCCAGCGGCGGGAACGAGGATCACAGCAGGGCACAAGGGGACGGGCGAAGAGGTGCTGTCTCTTCCAGAAGGCGTCTAGAAACCGCCTGGCTGCCCGCGGCGGCCATTTAGGCGAGGCCTGAGTCCATGTCGAAGCCTATTCTCCATGCTTGCAGATGCGGAGGGCGTGCCAATCACGGCGTGCCATGGACGGATGGGAGCGTACGCCATGCGTTGGGGAGCGTACGGTGCGAGGAGGGCAGGGCAGGCAGCAGCAGCAGCAGCATCACGGCGGTGCCAAAAGAAGGATACACGAGTCTTGTTGTTGAGGGCGTCGTCGTGTCTTGCACAACTCACCACGACACTACTACGGCGAACCCATCCAAGCGCCTACGCGTACGACGGGAAAGCCATCATTGACACATGCAGGGACGGGATGATTGCCCGGCCCACTAGTCCACTCGTTCTGATAAGCCGTCCCCTCTGTTTTGGATTTCACACGAGACACGGCCGCCTATCAAATCAGCATGGGCAGGACTGGCGGTGAGGCGCAAGGAGAGGGCGCGGGCGATGCGGTGAGAACAGGGCGAGGCAGGAATCCTCGAGGCCATGTAGAAGCCTGTCTTGTTGTCATCTGCTAGGTGAGGAATGCAGCAGTGTCGTATGTGCTACGAAAGTATGGAGATAGATACATAAATACACAGCTATCTAGTCCGTGTAGATGCATGCATGCATTCCCCAGCACAAAATACCGGGACTCCGCACAGGCCAAACCTCACCAAAACCACCACGCCACGCCGAACCTTCCAACTCGGTAGACCTGGACATCTGCCACAACGCAGTAATTTTAATTTAGAAAAAACAGACCAATGTGTTGTTCGTATCTAAGACTACTGCTTGCGCAGAGAAAGTCCCGAGAAAGCTAGACAGCTGTGCAACAATTGACGTACCGTGCTGAGTCCCAGTTATTTCGTCAGCCTGGTGCCCGCGAGCCAGCACAATGACGCACTTGGCCTGGTCACGTGCGCGCGTGCAGGGGTCGAGCAGAAGCACGTGCGCGGCAAGAGCCAGGGGCTGCGCAGGAAAGAGCGGGAGGGGCCATGATGGATTCGTAGCTTGCGCGGGCCTGCCAGACTGCCCGCGCGAATTGCGAACTCAACAATGCACATGTCTGCTGCACCGGCTGGGGCAGCCAGCCGCCCAATCTCGCCATGGCCCGTCAGCTCCCAAGGCACGCGCCCGCTGTCGTCATATAGCACCATGTTCGCTGCTCGCCGTGTCGCCGCGCGCAATCAACGGCAGCCTGCCAAGCCATGACGCCGCTAACCGCCGCGCCGTCACTCGTCCTGCGCCTGCGACTGCAGCGCGCGCGCGGTCTCACCAGCCTCGCAATCTCTCCCCCAACAGCTGCTCATTGTCTCGCTCCCACGCCCCAGTCCTGTGTCTGCTCCTCTCCAGATCCCGCCCCGTCGCCTCCCCGCGCTGCTGCAAGCCTTGCTGCAGTAGATAGATTGTCCGAGCGCGCGCGCGGTCGCTTGACTTAGCTCCGCCTGAACCGAGCTCCGGAATCCCGCCTTACCAACCTCCTCCAAAAACTACCCGCTCTTTGCGCTCTCCAACCCATCTCCCTCCTGACTACCACAATCCCAATTCTCCAATCGCCTCCTCGATTCGCGCTGACATGGGCAAATACACTTTTACTTGGTTCGTCTGCTCCTTTGGCCATGCCAGGCCATGCCCCGCCCTGCATGTACCCACGCCCGCTAACGCGCACTTAGGGAGCACGCCGCCAACGATGTCTACGTGACTGGCACCTTTGATGACTGGAGGAAGACAGTCAAGCTAGAGCAGGAAGACGGCGTCTTCAAGAAGACGGTCGAGCTGCCCAAGGTCCACACCCAGTACAAGGTGCGCCCGCCCGCGACTCGCCCCCAGACAGGCTGCCGCCTGCAATCCTTCCCCTCGCACAGACTTTGCTAACGCTTTTGCTCAGTTCGTCGTCAACGGCAACTGGTGTACCAACGACACCGCGCGCACAGAGGACGACGGCCACGGCATCATCAACAATGTCCTCTACCCCGAAGACATTGTCGACGAAGAGCCCGTCAGCACCCTTTCCTCGGCCGCGCCCGAGTCCACAACCGCTGCGCTAGCTGGCGCTGTGCCCAAGGAGAGCGACAAGAGCGACGCCGATGGCTCGGCGCTGCCCGGCGCCTTCCCTGAGACGCCTTACGGAGAGACACCTGGAGGCGAGGCTCAGACCTTCAACGTCGCACCCATTCCCGCTACCTCGACGCTCGGCAACCCCATCAAGCTCGCGCCTGGTGAGCCCGTTCCCGACCCGAGCACTCTGACTGACAACACAGTCGAGTCTACTGTCAAACACGACGAGGAACCCGACAAGGAGGCGTCCACATTCGGTGTTGCGCCCATTCCAGCTACCGCCGGCGCTGGAAACCCAATTCACCTTGCACCTGGCGAAAAGGTCCCAGACGCCAGCGAGATTACGTCCAACACGGTCGACAGCACGGTCAAGACCGACGCTGCTTCTTACGGAAAGGCCGATGCTCTTCCTCCCCTTGCCTTTACTCCCCAGGCCGAGCGCGACGCCAAGGGTGGCATGTTCGGCATTCCTCCCATCTCTGGCAACATGATTCCCGAGTCTAGCCTGCCAATGGGTGTTGATGCTAAGACAGAGCAAGACACGGGTGTGACCATCCAATCTGCTGCCCCTACAAGCACAACAGCTGAGCTCGCTGCCCAAGTCCCCAAGGAGCCCCACGGCGTCCCCGAGACCGTCACCGACAGCCAAAAGGAGGCGCACGTTGAGCCTGAGGCGTCTGCAAACCCTGAAGCGGTTCAGGAGAAGAAGGAAGTCGAGCAAGAGCTGAAGGAAACCGTACCCGAGGCGCCTGCCACAAGCCAAGACCCCACGCTGAGCGACAAGGCTCAGGCCGCCGTTGCTACCGCGGCTGCTGGTGCCACCGCCGGCGCAGGCCTTTTCGCTGCTGCTGTTGTCTCCGCCAAGGACAAGGTTGCCGAGAGCACGGGTATGAACGGACCCAGCACAACCACTGCGGATCAGGTGCCTGGCGTCGTGGCTGAGAGCCTCAATGCCGCACATGCCGAGACCGAAGCAGCTGCGAACCCAGAAGCCGTGGCTGAAAAGTCGGCTGTGGAACAGGAGCTCCTCAGTGAGGTGCCCAAGACTACTGAGGCTGGTGAACCCGCTCCCGCTGTTGCAGTTCCTGCTGTCGTTTCTGAGAGCCAACAAGCAGCACACGTCAGCCCTGAGGCAGCCTCTAGCCCCGAGGTTGTTGCGGAGAAGAAGGCCGTTGAGTCTGAGCTCTTGAGCGAGGTCCCCAAGACCAACGAGGCTGGAGAGCCTGCACCCGCAATCAGTGCAGCAACTGCCGCCACCGCTCCCAGCGCGCTCTCAGAGACTGTCTCTCCCAAGGTGCCTGAGGTTGTCGCCGACAGTCAGCACGAGGCTCATGCTAGCCCCGAGGCCGCTGCCAACACTGAAGCTGTCACAGAGAAGTCGGCCGTGGAGTCTGAGCTGCTCAGCAAGCTACCCAAGTCTGAGGAGGCAGGTGAGCCTGCGCCTGTCATTACTGCTGCCACCACTGCCACTGCTCCTGGCGCCAACACCGAGTCTGTCGCTCGTGACGTACCCGATGTCGTAGCTGAGAGCCAAAAGGAGGCCCATGCCAGCCCCGAGGCTGCCAGCAACCCCGAGGCAGTTAGTGAGAAGAAGGCTGTGGAAAATGAACTGCTCCAGGAGGTAAAGCCAACCGACGCTACCAGTGAGCCAGCCCCCAGTGCCACCGAGCCGAGCAGCGCACCCGCAACCGAGTCAGCGAAGCCATCCGAGGCTAAGCCCATCGACTCTACCACCAACGTCAACTTTGCCGACAAGGAACCATCCTCAACCGAGCAAGCAGAGCCTGCTACCACTGCAGCTTCGACAGATGCCAAGCCCGAAGCAGCAGCCCCGGCACCGGCTGCCCAGTTGGCTCCAGAGTCTCCTGCTAAGAACTTGAGGAAAGACTCGGACGTCTCTCCCAAGGGTACTCCAGGTAGCCAGAGCATCGCATCTGGTGCTGATGACAAGAAGAAGAAGCGTCGCTCCTTCTTTGGCAAGCTCAAGGACAAGCTCTCCAGCAAGGACAAGAACTAAATGGCTCGTCCATGTTGTTCCTTGTCTGCTCTCCGCACTCGTTGTCTTCGTCTGAGATGACGACGGATTGATCTTGCTGATACCCGGAGTTTTTATCCTGCTGAGCTTTGTGTCATTCTTCCCCCCCCCCCCCCCCCCCCCCCCCCCCCCCCCCCC
>PELC01000255.1:0-11525 GCA_005212705.1 Curvularia lunata | reverse complement strand
ATTAGTCTAAATTGCATTGAATAGTGGTTTTGAGTAGATCAGAAATAGGATGGGCGAGGCAGGGCTTCCTTGAGGGGTACCTGTCGAGATTACCTGCGGCTCCTCAGTCTGTCCGTCAAAGGACAGCTGCAGTACTCTGTCCTCTAAAAAGGACTTTGTCCAGGCTAGTAGGCAGCAGGGGAGGCCTTGATCTTTCATGACTTCAAGAAGCTTATTTTTTAAGACGTGATCGAAGGCTCCTTTAATATTAAGAAAGATAGTAGTAGTAGTCTTCTACTTTCTTTTCTACTACTATATATTGTTGTAGAAGAGTAGCGCAGCGTCAATAGTAGATTTCTTTAGTCTTCCTCCTAGTTGAGAGGGGTGGAGTAGATCTGTTGTTTCCGCTAGTACACCTAGTCTCCTAGCTACTAGTCTCTCTAGTACTTTGTCTAGGCAGTTTAGGAGTGAGATAACTCTATAGGCCTTAGGGATCGAGTAGTTAGGCTTATTTGGCTTTCTTAAGATAACTCCCTTTACTTTTCTCCAACACCTTGGGTGGTAGCCTAGGTTGAATAGAGTAGAGTATATCCTAAATAGAGCTTCTGACTGCGCTAGGTAGGCCTTTTGGATCACCTCCTGGCTGATCAGATCAGGCCCTGGTGCGGTAGCCTTCACCTTGCAGCAAGCGAAGGAGAGTTCGTCCTCTGTCAGGGCAGGCCAGGTCCACCTGCTGTCTCCCCTGTAGGTGTAGAAGGAGGGGTTAGCTGTCGTAGGAGGAGGAGGAGGAGGAGGAGGAGGAGGAAAGAGATTCTCTCTAAAAGCCTTGGATTTCTTAGTGAAGGATTCCTTGCCTTTAATTATAGGTATTCTAGAACTAAGATTATCTTTAGTATATACTAGCGCTTTAAAGATCTCCTTTAGCGAGTCTTTTTAGAGGAAAGCCTCCTAGTGGCTCTATTTAGCTCGACGAATAGCTTTTAAATATCTATTTTTCGTGCATAGATACTCTCTTTTCCACTGGTAGAGGGAGCTATTGTTTTCCTTTGCTGCCTCCTTCTTGTAGGCTCTATAGGCTCTACTTAGGTCTCGCTTACGACTGTGTAGCTCGCTAGTCTACTAAGGCTTTGTCTTTGGCTTTAGGTTGACTAGTGGAGTTGACTTTTCTAGTGCGCTCTATATAGCCTTTGTAAGAACCTCTCCTAGCTTATCTAGCTTAGTTTCTAGTGGGATATTTTGTCCTAGGATAAGCTTTCTTAAGGTGTAGTTCGAGTAAGGAGGTAGTGTTAATAGGCGCTTTTCTAGATCTAGGGCTTTAATTTCCTGTCCTAGCGTCTTCTTGAAAATCGTCTAGTCTGTTCGTTTAGTATTATACTGTTTTTGCTGGCTAAGCAGCTGGCTAGGTAGCTGGCTAGTAGTATAGATACTAAATAGTAGCGCGTGGTGATTAGATCCTACTTTAGGTATAGTCTGCCAGTCCTAGATGCTAGCAGCTATATTATTGGTTGTAAGAGTAAGATCTAATACGCTCTCTTTCCGCATATAAGCTCTAAAGAAGGTGCCTACCCCTAGAGTATTTAGTAGAGTGAGATTTTGAGCGTCTATCCACCCTACTAGCTCCTCCGCTAGTGTACTAGGGCTCCGCTCCTCTAGGCTCCACCTAGGATGATGGGTGTTGAAGTCTCCTAGGATGATTAAATGAGGCTGTAGAGTCTCCTATAGGAGGCGCCTCTAGATTATCGTCTTATTTTAGCCTTCTAGGAGGCTTTTCTTATTATAGATGTTGTAGATATAGAAGCTAGAAGTAGAGGCTAGTACTTTAATAGCTAGAAAGTCGTTATTATTACTAATAAAAGGAATAACCTCTACTTTTAGATCTTTTCTAATATAGAAGAGTACTCTAGGCCTTAATAAGGGGTCTTCTAAGGTAGGTAGTATCTAAGTAAAGTCCTAGTGAGCGATAGATCTAGTGTTTGCGTACGAGGATCCCTTAAGTAGCTAGGGCTCCTGTACTGCGACGATCTCAGCGTCTACTTTAATAGCTAGATCTAGCGCGCTTTTAGTAGCAGGACTGCTTCTATTAACATTTATTTATAGGATCTTCAATATCCTAGTTAGGAGGGCTTGTCCTAGTAGTCCTAGCTATAAGGACATCGCAGCTAGAGCTATTTGCCACGTGAGGCTTACTACAGTTTACGCACTTAAATATAGTGTGTACGCAGGCTTTACCTTTTATAGGGTAGGACTTGTATTTGTGTAGGCTAGTGTGGTGAGCCTTACTACAAATCTGACAGGCTACTCTAGTACATCTAGCCTCTAGGTGGCCAAAGCCTTGGCATTTTGAGCACTGCTTCGAGTTATTAACCACTCGTAGTTTCTCTGCTCTTAGGCTCTCTCCTAGGATATATAGCTTTCCTCTAATCGCCTTAAGAGACTCCTCTTTAGTCGCAAAGGCGACGCAGGCGGAGCCATAGCTTTGCTGTCCTCTCTTGGACTCAGGGGTGAGCTAGAAAGGGGTGCCTACTACTTTGAGGCCTTTGTTAAAGGTCTTAATCTCCTCCTTAATCACCTCTAGGCCATGGTTTGTAGGTAGTTTGTGGATAACTACTTTGAACCACGATATAATAGGCTGCGCTGCCTTAAAGGCTACTAGGTCCTTCCAGATACTCTAGTTTTCTAGCAGGTAGTTGGCTGTAAAGGCAGGTGTAGTAGTGACTACCTTATTCCCTTTTGAGGATAGCGTGACTGAGGCGACTACAGGCGATTGCACCCCTCCTTTTAAGGTGAAGGCTTGGTTGAAGGCATTTCTTAGCCTAAGGGCGTCAAAGGCAGCAGGGCCTCCTTAGTTGACTAGGACTAGCTGCCTCTCCTTTAGGCTAGGCTTAGCCTTTTGAGGTGCCTTCTTCTGCACAGTAGTCCACTGTTGCTCCTTATTTGCTGTTGCAGCTGCGGCGTACGATATAGGCTGCGTAGGAGCAGCTGTCTATCTATTACCCTGCTAGTTTGGTTGTGTAGGGGTAGGTTTGTCAAGGCGGCGAACCTTGTCTCTTAGCTCCTTAGAAACGTTTGAAAGCGAGGAGATCTAATCTCCTAGAATTGCTGCGTTCTTCTTATTAACTCAGCCTATCTTAGTGTAGTCTCTAAAGACTTCTACTAGGTCGAGTAGGCTAGTCTACTACGAGGGATTATTTTCAGCTAGACTAGCTGCTTAGACTACTAGGTTTCTAGCTATCTTAAGGGCCTCTTCTACTATCGTAGCCCTAGGTGTTTTATTTTAGCTAGCGAAAGGATTCCTTAGTATTAAGCTAATAAAAGGCGAGAAGTTACTTCTAGTACGGGTGTGTGTGGGTCTATTAGGCTTGGTAGGTAGGTTATCTACTATAGAGGGGGGTGTGCTGTCCCTAGGGCGCGAGGATTCCTAAGTCCCTTAGGTTCTTTATACTTCTACTACGATTGTGTCCATCTCGTCGATCTCCTAAGTGTAGCTAGTAGCGTTTATCTTTAATCTTCTACTAGCCTCTTCTAGGCTAGTAGAGGCTAGTCTTTTCTTCTTATTCTACTCTATACTAGAGCTTCGCTCTATGTCCTGCTAGACTCGAGCTTCTAGATCGCTGCCTTCGAGTTCTACCTAATCTCTTTAAGTTAGTATTAATCTAGATAGTCTGTGCGCTGAAAATTTTCCTTAAGGTTTATAAGATAGCTATAGAGAGACGAGTATTTCCCTCTACTGCGCGGCAGCGCGCTAGATGCACGCTTTAAAAGTAGTTAAAAACGATTTCTTATAAGAGATTTGTATATTTTTAGCTAGTATTACACCTATTCTAGAAAACTCGAAGTTGGTGCTTTTTGTTGGCGTTGTCCTGTCTACATACTTGGTATGAAAATCTAAGGTTACTATATCGCTGCCTTGTAGATGACACTAGTTCATGTTACGACTAAAGTGGGCAGTTCCCAGCATGAGGAACTAGTTTCCGTGGTCGGTTCTTCGGGCGTGCATACTTGGATTCCCGCTCGGATGAGAGGCCGAAGGCGTGGGGTGGAAGCCGAGGGAGGAACATGATAGGCTGGGGCCGTAGGGAAGAACCACACTATCGCGCCAACTTCCGAGTCTGACTGTATTAGGCATCCTCATTTTCTTTGGTGTGCCAGCGCTCTAAATACTATGGTATGGACATTTATCTAAAAACCTGGCTCTGATATAGCAGATAGCGCAGCGCAACATTGCGCACTTAGGGTGCTAGGGGGGTTAAAATCCGCGATTCGGGGGGTGAATCGCCGCCTCATATTGGTTAGGCTGTGAATCGAGCCTCTTATTGGTTAGATTTCTCAGCCCACTGTACTGTACTAGCCTAGCAGAACCTCACCCTTCGGTGTCCTGGGCGTTCCGACATTCCGAACCCCACCTTCTTACGCGTTCGAATATATGGCGTCCTTCTCTCCTGTATGCCCAATCGCTAAACTTTTCGATTCTCTCAACGAAAGACGAGACATTCCGTTTTGAAAAGTCCATATAACGTCATTTCTATTCTAAACATTCTTAATCATGCCAACTCAATTCTCTATAACTGCCTGTGGTGCATTCTTATCATGCATGTGCTTCGCGGCTGGTGTGTTGTGGTACCTATTCACTGACAATATCGTAAGTCTCTCTGCAACAAAAATCATTGAGGGTCGATATCAACATGAATCTGTGCTATAGACTGCAGGAATTCGTCAGAACGTTCCCATGACCGCAGTTCAGCCAGACGGGTTACTGAGTGACTATCATGACATTCGATCGCTTCCCGACTTTCAGTTGGAGCAAGAGAATCCCCCAAAGTTATATCCATGGAAGCCGAAGTCTTACCTCACTCTTGGGATCCAAAATCTATGTTTCTCAGAATTTCTTCCTCTAGACTGCACGTTGACTGATCGGCTCAGACTTCGGCGGGAGATTGTTAGCCATCATGAAGAGGTGGTTCTTTCTGCAATGCCAAGTTCAGGTCCCGCAATCAGGGAGTTCTATAGGTGGTTGATTGGGTATTACCTACCTGGCCGTTATCCCGCTCAGTATTCAAGGAACGAGACACGAGGCTTCATTACCTGCAGCACTGATGGGACAAAGATTCCACTGGAACCCCCACCTGAGTCTCATGATCTCTTGCGTATACTCGCAGAAAATGTGGATGCCGAATTTTTTTTCTACAAGCACAGAAGTACAAAGGCAACACAACATACGTCGCACGCGCGTATATCGACTGCTATCCATTCGGCTTCGATCCCCGACAAAAGATAGGCCTTACGCTGGCAGAAATCCATAAACCTGTGCCAGGGTTCAAGAAAAAGCTCCAGGTGTCTATGAATCGCTTTTTTGCATCTCTGCCAAAAGGGAAGATTGTTAAACGGCATAACTGGAACTTAGCTTTGGACGATAACCTATATAGTCCGGAGCCCAATCCCTTGACGATATTTCCTGTGTGCGTGTTGAAGCTGGCCAAATGGATGATCGAATTGTTCCTGCCAAGTCGCCTACCCAAAATAAGACTCGAAGACTTGGATCCAGATAAAGTTACTGTGCGTTGCGAAAGGCAGACACTGCATAGGTTACAGGAAAATGACAATACGTTGATATTCACATTCAAAACTTACCAGTACACGTTAAGGCAAATCAAGGACGAAGGCCTTGGAGAAAGTTTAGCAGAAGCAATTCTTGGACAAAATTATAGTGTTAAGGAGATGGAATGGTATAAAGGATCAGTATATTGGAAAGATGCTGTTATCGCTTATCTTTGTCAACAAGAGTAGCTTTACGAATACTCATATTATAAGCAATGAGATCTCTCTTTATGTATAAGATTGAAGATGCCGTAGAACCCTAGAGTAAAAGAAATTAAGTTCACTTGAAATAGAGTACTGTGGCTCTGGGTGTTACACGTAACAAGTAAAAGGATTCCCACCCTTAGAAAGATGGTGAGTGGTTGAGGAACTACTGAGGATGACACTAGGTGTTAGACTACTACAGGTTGATAGTACAGCATGAGATAGATCAGGCAAAATTTCGTGGGCAATAGTCTAATTATCTACAAGACGAATCGCGAGTAAGCTACTCTAGTAATAATAGAGTATTCATAGATAAGAATAAGACTATCTATTATAGGTCTAGCCTAGTAGATCTCAACTGGGCAGGACTGGACGAGATCGATCCCAGTCCTGACACTAGGGAGGATGATGATAACCCTATTGTAATCACATAATGAGTATCTCGCCAAGGTAGGATATCTCGAGATACTATGAATATCTAGGATATTAAAGACTTAGCTAAAATTTAGTCTCTAAAGTAATAAGTATAAGAATAGGGTAGATCTTATCATAATACTTATCATAATTGATTTAAATAATATTTTTTTATAGCTTACTCTATTTAATAAAATTAATCTTTTATTATTCTTGTTGGCGCGATAAAGGTGCACGAAGTGAATCAACTTGCAGCTGCAATACTATAGTGAGGAAGCGGATTGATTGTCTAGTAGCTACTACCGTGTTGAGTATCTATAGCTCCTACGCGCACGGGCTAATAGGCGGTGACAACACCTCTACTAATACCTATGTCGACCAATCAGTGTCGCGGATTAGTAGGGCTCAAGGTCGAGTCCTAATTGATTCCAACACTATATTATTAAGATATAACGCGTTGTAGGAGCGACGTTGACGCGCTGGTAGGGCGTGACCGATTCGCTTGGGTGACTAATTCGCTTGTGAACCACGTTAGTGTTTATAATAGTTTCTTTCATGTAAAGAAAGATGCCATTAGATCTGTAATTGGCGGGATCTTAGAGCTAAGAGGACAATTACTTACACCAACTAATAAGCCAAACATGCTGCAAAGGCCAATCATTTGTACATTTCTAGTCTTAGTAGCGTTGCGGAATAAGACTGAGCTTCTGGCACACATTTTGGCGCAATGTAGTTTTCCAATGGTAGATGGTAATACAATACTCTATCAAGAGTCAATCTGGCATAGCTCTTCCCTATTTACGGTTTGCATCCCAAGACTTGTAATGATCAATGATTGTCTCCTGAAGAGGTCTGTATTTGATTCCCAGCTCCGCAATGCCTCTCTTATTATCGACCGAAAATCGAATTCCAAGATTCAAAGACATCCACTTTTGAGTTAATCCAAACAATGGTCCTACAACATGGGTGATGATATTAGGGATCTCATGTCGTGGTATGCGAAAGGAAGGTAAGCAATTGTTGCGGATGATGAGGGATATTTGCCTAAAACTTGTCATGTCCTCATGTGCGAGAATGTACCGGCCATTTGCTGTTGCAACTTGTGTGGCTCTTATATGTGCCTCTGCAACTTCGCGAACGTCGACTGTAGTGAACCAGAGTTTCGGTACACCAAACCACATTTTCCCTCTGATCAGCTCGTCTAAAAGGAATAGACTCCCTGAGTCAGAATTGGGTGATAGTGATGGTCCAAGCACCAACCCCGGATTGATCGTGACTAATTTCCATCTCTTCATCGTCTGACCCTCGTGCAATCTCCATGCCTCTTTTTCAGCTATGACCTTCGAATAGTGGTAAGCGTTGTGGGTAGGTGAGCTGGTGGTATTGTAGTATCGTTCGGCCAGTGTTTTGTTATCCATTTTGAGAGCATCAGCATAATCGCCGAAGATCGCTCCGACAGTCGAAGTCATAACAACCAACTCTACAGTAACGTTCCGTTCCACGGTGGCTAGCACGTTGCGAGTTCCTTGTAGAGCTGGTTCAATGACTTCCTTTTCAACGTCTTTGATTTGTTCCTCCATCAAGAAAGGTGATGCGACATGGTAGACTGTCACGCAGCCCTGGGCGGCTGCATCGAACGACTCTGGCACTGTAAGGTCTGCTTCAAACAACGTCAATTTTCCGGGCCACTTCTTCTGCATCTCAAGCAAATGGCTGATCTTCTTCTCATTTTTCAAGTCGCGTACTGTTGCGTTTACAGTGTCACCAAGCTCAAGGAGTTGCTTCACCAAGTGACTTGCGATGTAGCCACTGGCTCCCGTTACCAGTGACTTTCTAGACATTTTGGCTGAGATATCCTCAAAAATAGTTGTGGTTGGCGCTATGATCACGTGCTTCCGACCGAATTCCAGAGCTGAGTCCCTTCAGACGACTACCAACATAGATAGTAGACTTAATGTACCTGAAAGAATCGTTCAACGGTCCTTGAGGATTCTTGAGGTAATCGAAACGCAGAAGAAAGCTGAAATAATGTAAGAGGAATTTTGCTGTGTTGTGGGCACGGGACAGCATCCCACTTATATAGTTCACCCCGCCTCGGATGTCGCTTTGCCAAGGCTTCCGAAATGGGTAACAAGGTAGCCGAAGCTGAGATCATGCTTGCAACTCCTTGGTTGTCGATCAAAAAGGAGAATAACGTGTTCCACAAGCGAGCGGCGCGTACTACTGATTTTACCTATCGATCATCCTATTACATCACAGCTCCACGCAACGTTAACCAGATAGTCTTAAACAAAGTAGATGTGCAGCTCGGTATCTCCTCCATAGTCAGGGAATTATACTAAGAATAATAGGAAAACGGATTTCTATGTTACAAGTAAAAGATCAGAGGATTCCTACCCTTGGTGCTTACTACAAGTGGTCGTAAACTCGTGTAGGGATGCTAATAGGTAATTTGAATACTACAGGTTTAGAAGTTATATCATTACTATTCTATTAAGACTAACTATTAGATTAAAGTATATGATACTAGCTTTTATAAAATAGCAGCTATTAGAAATATTAGATAAAATAAAGATAAAGTTTCACTAGTAGTAATAGTAGGATAAGTATATGATGAGTATAAAAAAATATTGGATTTTATTGTTAGATTTATTATTGTTGGAGATATAAGCTACTCAGCTGATCTCCAGCAGACTCTAAGTAATTAAGACTGCACACCACACTAGGATGCTTCAGATCAAGCACATACTGGTATCCGCTGCCTGCCCTTTAGTACAGCGTTGGAGCAGCTTCATGCCGATGTTGTTGATGGAAAAGAAAAGCTAGGTAACTTAGTATACACTTGTTAGCGTGTCGTGGTGGTCTTTCTGTAATACAGTCCTCATCCGACGTCCTTTACTCTCAAAACTCTAATTTTACTGAAAATGTCAACTATTTTCTCTAGCAGTTATCATTTTAATGAAGAGCTGAATTAAAATTAAAATGACCCCTTCCCCATCATTGTTAAGAGAAAGTCTGCGCCTGCACCGCACCCTCAACCGGCGTAATCCAATTTGCCCGGTGCTTAACCCACAGCTCTGTATCTGGCTTGAACTTATTGATATCTTCATCCAGCAACCCCGCTGCGAGAATAAACATGCCCTTGAACGCCTCATCTTCGGTTGCCTTGCCGATCACACAGCCGCAGTCGCTGCATAGTGTCGTATTAAACGTTATGCCCGACTCCTGAACAAAACTGCTTTTCCGGGGCGTACCGCTAGTTATGTCTAGAGTGGAGATCGGGATTAAGATGCTGGTTGTGTAAGCTGTGCCGGTCAGGCGGCGGCATTGGAGGCAGTGGCAGAGGGCCTATTTGGGGCTGGGTTAGATGTGGTCTAGGAAGGAGAGGAACGGTACGTGATCAGGAGTATGGAATTATATGGGATGGAATTGGCTAAGATGAAATGTTGTATGCGAAAGAGTAGACTAACGATTTTGAGGGGCTCACTGTCGACAGTGAATTTGATGTTGCCGCAAGAGCAACTTCCTGTGAAAGGCATCTTGATGTTTTCGAAGGGTTAGATTCACTTTGAAATTTTGTAGACTGTAGCGATGTTCGTTGACTGGTCCCGAAGGTCAGTTGGCAGCTTTTATTTACAAATGGTTCACGTATTATCACGACCGACTCCAACCTAGACTATTCAGCTGAGTCTTGAGTGCAGCCACATGACATGTTGAAACTCAGCGGTATGTCTCATTCTTAGGCATTGATTCGACGATGCAATGGACGGCTGAAATGGTACAAATGCGGGGTAGAGCTTGGTGCACATCACTAGGCTGATGGCAGATCACCCTACCTACTAGCGGCGGCGACATCCATTAATAGAACACTTTCAGCTACCACTAAATATTAACTACTGGAAAGCGGCAAAGTCAGAAAGAGATGAACAGACATCAAGGCCGTTTGACAGTCGTCGCCGCATCGTTCTTCACGAAGTGGCAAGAGGAGGATCGGCCCAGAAGAGAAGTGTAGACGTTGGTGCAGATGGTGGGGACGGCCGCACTCCTCTTTATGAAGCGGTGAGGAGAGATTAGCTAAGAGCTCCAGCTGAATACTCGTGCGTCCAAATGGTCTGAGAGTCACCTTCTAGAACGCAACTCGGTTTTTCGCAAGAACTCACACCACAACCTAAGACCATAGACCTAGTTTTGTGAGCGAATAGGAGTTTTTGGTACTGTACCATACAGTACGTCAGCGAAGGAATTAACTACTGGCTCACCCCTGCAACTAGGCTGGCAAATGGGTACCCAGCGTAACCCAGCGCCAAACCTATCTAGGATAAATAAGCGAGGAACATTAAAATTCTTCGCAATAAAACGCGTACTAGTATACGTTTTTATATAGTAATTCTTCTTTTTTCTAAAGTCTACTTTATAATTAGATAGAGTATTAAAATATTATCTAAAAAAACGCGAAAATGACGCGAAATTGTCAAGGATATATATCCTTGAGGCTGATAGCCTGTTAAGATATATAGGGTGCGGAAGTAAGGAAAGAAGGCTGCTTGTCCTAGAGTAGACTCGGAGGCAGTGTATGACTTCGAGTAACGTAGGTAATATTAGACGATACTAGGGGAGAGAAGGATAGTAAGTAAGTAGAATATATTGCTAGCCTAGATCAGATTCGCGTGAACCGTTCTTCTCTAATCTCTCTGCTTCTCTTCTCTATCTCCTATCTACTTGACTATCCTACTACTATATATATCTTGATAGATAGAGTCTAGAATAGTCTATCTAGTAGTAGATTGCGTAAGCTTAGACGTCATAGATAGGTGTCTAGTGTTACAAGTAACAAGAAGGATTCTCTCCTTGACGCAGGATGACGAGGTTGGAGGCCAACCACGTCCACGTTAGAAGGTAATAACCATCGCGGGGCTAGGAGTCACGTGATATGCTATCCCGCTAAGGCTAGCTATCCGGGATGGCAGTATATAAAGGGATAGCGGAGCCATCCTAAACCTCCCACTAAGATAGGATAGATAGGATGGTAGGACTAGAAAGTAATAGGTATAAGAATAGGTTAGATTTTATTATTACACTTATTATAGTTAACTTAGAATAGTTAGGGTTAGGGTTAGGGTTAGGGTTAGGGTTAGGGTTAGGGTTAGGGTTAGGGTTAGGGTTAGGGTTAGGGTTAGGGTTAGGGTTAGGGTTAGGGTTAGGGTTAGGGTTAGGGTTAGGGTTAAAAGAAGACTTGCGTCTGAAAATAACTCGATTGGATTTTTAATCTTTCTGTAAAGTGGTTCTCTAGATACCTTCGCAAGAAGTATACCTTTCGTTTCTTGTGATTCTAC
>PELC01000254.1:0-11576 GCA_005212705.1 Curvularia lunata | reverse complement strand
ATATTAGTTGTTATTACTAATACTATTTTAAGTTCTAGTTTTACTCTACTACTCCTATATATTGATGAGCTATTATTTACTAATACTACTTAAATTAGATTATCTTTTACCAAATAGGGTAAATTGAATTTTATCATTACTTTTAGCGATATAATAGTGTTCAGGATATATATCCTAGAGGCTGACAGCCTATCAGGATATATAGGGTGCGGAAGTAGAGGAGGAAGGCTACCTATGCTAGAGTAGACTCAAAGGTAGTACTACTGCTACTTATTCTACTATAGACTCAGAGGCAGTGTATAACTTCAAGTAGCGTAGGTAATAGTAGACAATAGTAGGGGAGAGAAGGATAGTAAGTAAGTATATAATAAATTGCTAGTCTAGATTAGATTCGCGTGAACCGTCCTTCTCTGATCTCTCTTGACTACTATTCTCTAATCTCTCTACTTCTCTTCTCTCTTCTCTACCTTCTATCTATTTAGCTATCCTACTATTATATATCTTAATAGATAGAGTCTAGAATCGTCTATCTAGTAGTAGATTACGTAAGCTTAGATGTTGACGTGCGGGATCAGTCATCCGGCCACCCCACCAAACCTGACCCGACGCGACGCATAGTAGATCCACAACAACGAAAGAAAATTAGATAAAAAATAGAATTATAACTTATTACCTAGATTTATATAAAGTTTAAGTATACCCTTAAGTATAGTACTTTAAGCACGTCAGCGGCGCGCGCTGACGTCGCTGACTGCCCTCACCCTACTTAACCTCTCTAGCTACCCTTTCTATCTCTATAGTAAGCTAATAAGCCTATTATACCTAGATTACTCTACTAGAAGCAATATATTAACGCCGCTAATCTTTTTTCTATTATCTAAGCTTATTACCTTAATAAAACTTCTTATTTTCTTTAGTAAGTATAGTCGCTAATTCTATTATAATTTAATAGCCTTTAATAACTTAGTAGAGAAGCTAGCTTATTAGGCTCTAAGATTCCTACTAAAGCTAGTCTTAAAGATATTTCGCCTACTACTAAAGCTAAACTATAGTACGTGGTGTCTCTATTTACTACATATCGTTATTCTCTATAGTTATCCGTAGTGGAGATGGCGTCTAAATAATATTTAGCGATAATAGAACACGATCTAGATAGAGAGGGATAAGACCTATTACCTAAAATCCTAACTAGATATTCTACTATATAAATACTATTAGCTGGATCTATATATAGACTATAAGGAAGTCTATCTTATTGACATAGTGGACGCCTTAATAGGCGAGCTCCTTAACCTTACGTCCATACGCGTGCTTAAGTGGAGAGAAATAGCTTACGTCAAGAGGCTAGAGGAGGTGCAACGTGTGAGGTAGTATATAGAGGGTAATGATCTTATTATTAGCGTAATACTGATCGAACTTAGGCGTAGCGTGGCTACCATAGCCATCTAGAATAAAAAGGCGATAGACTCCAGCTATACGAGCGGCTGTATGCTGGTTAAAGTGCTTCACCTACTCTACGCCTAGCTCGTCTGTCGTCCAGCCATTATCTAAGACACTAATAATCTAGTCTAGTAGAAGGTTGTAATACTAACTATTCTAGTAGACCTTACTAGATATAATTATAAGTGGTAGTAGAGACTAGCTAGTCGCATTTATATATTCGACCGCCATCACCTAATTATAATTACCTAGCTATACGATAACTACACGACCAACTCTTTTAGAGCTTATAACTACTTTAGATATACTAGCGACGCCTATCGCAAACCTAGTCTTATTAAAGTTATAGATATCCTAGTTAAGAACGCCATATATCTAGCGCGTCTTCTCTATTAGCTTAAACTACTCTATAATTAGAGTAGGATCTTTATACTAGGCACGTTAACTATTAAGTCTTCTAGTCTACTTTATCTAAAGCTTAGGTTAGCCTTAAATAAAGTACGACACCTATTTCTTACTAATAGGTTATAGAGGTGGATCTTAGCCACGTATAGCGAGTAGAGCGTCTACTATTCATTATACATTAATAATATAGGGTGGAAAACTATATTAGTCTAGGTTAAGGATCTACTATATAAGCAACTACTCTTTAGTAGGTAACAGCTTTCTCTTCTTAGTATTAATAAGAGCTTAGGGCTGGCTACCTTAGAGGCGGCTATAGAGTATTAAATAAGGGATATTAAATAGCTTTATAGCTTTATATTAGCTACTTATTTAATATTTTTAAATTACTTATAATATAAGATAAAGTCTACCTTGACTTTAAGACAATAGAGAGCGTTTTTGTCGCGGCATGGCTGTTGGGGTGTAGAGCGTCGGGCCAGGTTTGGTGGGGTGGCCGGATGACTGATCCCGCACGTTATAGATAGGTGTTTAGAGATCGATTCATCATAGCTATTAATTACAGCTTCTAATAGTAGATCAATTGCAGATTCAGGTGTAGTCCTGATCACCTAGAGTCTGCTGAAGATCAGCTGAGTAGCTTATATCTACAATAATCTTGATTCGCTAATGGGTTGTGAATAATTTGCCTAGATGAGCAATTCGCTTATGAACCACGTTATATATACATAGGCTGGCAAATAGGGTATGGGGTACCCTGCGCGGGTTAGGGTAGGGTTGGGTTGCCAAGAATAGGGTTAGGGTAGGGTGAGGGTTACTAAAAACCGCCATGACTAGGGTGGAGGTAGGGTTGGGTTACTTGGCGCGCGGGTGTAGAGTAGGGTACAGGGTACCCTATAGGGGTATCTTAACGTCATGATATCATAAATATAATATATATGTATTTAGATATATCCAAGCCTTAATTAGCTCTTTATATATATCATCTAATATTAATAGCAGTATTTTATCACAGTCTATATTAGTCAGACCCAGCACAACCCAGCGCTGAGTAACCCAACCCTACCTCTACCCTAGTCATGGCGGTTTTTAGTAACCCCCATCCTACCCTAACCCTATTCTTGGCAACCCAACCCTACCCTATCCCCACCCTATTTGCCAGCCTCTATATACAGCAATATGCAGTCGAGAGAGATGTTATTATCTAGAGACTATACTAACCTAAAGTTCATTTATCCAGGAATATAGCTTGTTCTAGCGAGAACTTCTTATTTGGGGACGATATCTTCTCTTGAGACTAGTTGAGTTTTAGAGATAAAGGTGGCTGTAGACACATCGCAACGATATAATCAGCCCTATGGTACTGATGTATTATCTGTCTCGGAGCTAATAACTACCCTATAAGCACAAATAGTTTCGCTTGTTCGCAACAACTAGCAGAGGTGCGTAACAGCCAGCAATTAACATCATGGAGACTCTGATACTTACTAAGAGGAAGCACTATTCTACACTCCCTCCTGACGGGTATTGTAGTTGCTAATATGATGAAAGTGTGTGTTTTTTTACTCCATATAAATTCTATCAACTGAATCAGTCAAGAATCGTTACCAAGCGTGCTATCTTCAAACCCCACGGGCATTTAATGCCTTGTTTAATACCAGCTGGAATTCCTGGACGTGTTCGTTATCCGTTAGTGTCAGATGGTTGCCGCCTACACGATGATATTTGAGGCTTGTGACATATCCGTCCCACTGCTGAATTTGTGAAGACCATTGTTCTTCTGTGAAACCCCACTGTAATACAGGGTCGGCATGAAACACATCGAATCTCTGGACCGACCCCTTCGCGTTGTACTTGAACGTCATGTCAAGGACGCCATCAACGACGCCCACCCAGGCTTGGATTCTTTCGGGAGTGCAGCCAGCCTGATTCAGCTCTGTTCTGTGCCGCTTGAACAATAGATCTGATATAGGCTCCGTCGGCCTGTCGCGCAGGCAAGATTTCATATCTTGAATTTCTTCCTGAGAGAGCACACCTCGAGCTCCCAAAAGATCAAGAATGAGAAACCTCAGAAAGTCTGACGACTCAAGGAATGCAAGACTTGGAGGAGTGTCTAGAGCTCCTGCAAATGCAACTCGTTTGCCAAGGGCTTCAAATCGCTTGGCCAGTTCAAAGGCAATGGTTCCACCGAAAGACATGCCAAGGAATACATACGGCCCTTCGTTTTGTGTAGAAAATATTGCTTCCTGGAAGACGCTAGAGAATTTCAGCACACAAGAGTACTGTGAACGGAAAACACTTACTCTAATAGTTCACCTAAGTCCGTAAACGGATGTTCACCGGCCTCGAGCCCCCGGAGACGAAGAGCATGAATCCGACGATTGGGAAGATACTTGACCAAGGACGTCCATGCAACAACACCTCCAGACCCTGGTGGCAAAAGGAATATGGGGCATTTGCATCCTGTTGAAACAAATTCAGTTACAAGACTTTGGCTTCCTGCATTGGCAAGCCCAAGTAGCGAATTCTCAAGATCTACAAGTGTTGTGGCTTCAACAAGCTTTCTCATTGGAATATCTTTGAGAGAAAACGTCGTCTCAAGCTCCCTCTTTAGCCGAATGAATGTTAAGCTGTCCGCGCCAGCTGTTATGCACGAGCCTTTTGACCTTAATGAGAAAGGCGGCACATTGAGCACACGTGATAACACTGCTGCGAGGCTGGCCTGCATGGGACTTGCCTGAGGCGTTGAGGGTGTTACATCCTGTTCAAGGCTCTGGTCCAACCTGAAGACATCAAAGAGCCCATTGACATATGCTTCTTTTAGCTTCTGACGCGATAATTTTCCGATTGTTGACTTGGGCATGAGCTCCTTGGGAAGCGGGATGATTTCTAAAGGAGCCTTGGAGCAATAACTCAGCACAGCCTTGTTGATTCGTTTAATGGTCGCAAAATGCTGGCTCTGTTCCGCTGTATCATCAGTAGGATTGAAGACAACAATCAAGTCTTCAGTCGGATGACTGTCCCGCATGATAGCGAACGTAGCGAGATAAGTTCGAGTGATACCGGGGATGTTGCTGATCTCAATAGAGTTCTCTATCTCGACCAGGGAGTACTTTAGGCCGTTGATGACGATGGTTTCCTTTGAGCGTCCGATAATCTCTAGCTTTGACTCCATCGTCAGGCGGCCTATATCGCCAGTGTTGAACCATCCGTCTGGCGTAAATGCCCTCGCCGTCGATTCGGAGTTATTGTGGTATGCCTTAAAGACGACAGCACCAGATAGTTGAATATTACCGACAGCGTTCAGTCCCAGAGTATTTCCTCCTTCGTCCACTAGGCGCAGATTTACGCCAGTTATGGGCTCGCCAACCGAGGCAAACGTGTGACCCTTTAAATCCACGTTAACAAACAACCAGAGAATGGCTGTGATGTGTCATACTCACCTTCATAGCATCGTAATCTGGTGTTTCAATGTTGTAGAAACATGCCGAACAAGTCTGTTGGGGCCATCAGTGAACAAGCCTCTTGCCAGTACGGTGGATATTTGCAGAACCTCGGAAAGGCCATAGGCCGCCTTTATGCAGCGGCTTTGTCCGCCATTCTTTCGAAGGATCTCGTCAGCTTTTTGTAGTGTGTTGACTCGATTTGCTTCTCCGCCAACCATCAGAACACGCAATTGACCAAAATCGAGCTTAGTTTCCTTTTCATGAAAGGTTGCGCATGCCATGTCCAAAAAAGAATTTGTGGCAAAGGTATAGCCTATTTGATGCTCGCTGAGAACATAGAAGAAGTCCCCGGGATTTTGGAGCAAAAGCCTGGGAGCAAGATGAATAAGCTCAGAAGCATTGAATATGGCGGGTAGGAGCAACTCGCTGAGTATAGCTGTTAGTAACAATAGTCAATACCCAAAATTCCACTACGAACCAGAAATTGGCAGAGTGGTCCAAAGACACCCAGGATAAGAACCGAGTCATACGATTCGTGTTATGGAATTTCTGCTTTGCAACCACTGATGCTCTCAACTGAACTGATGTGAACTCTACAGCTTTAGCTCTGCCGGAGGAGCCCGATGTAAAAAGTATGACAGCAAGATCATCTGCTCTCATGGATACTCTGATAGCGGATCCATCCAAGGACAAGTTATCATCCTGAAGACTTTCAACAGGCTTGACTGCCATTGGGTGCACTTCAAAGATCTCTAGGTGTCTATTTGCGGTCAATAAGGTAGCTTCTGGAAAAAGATCCTGAATATGCAGCACTTGTCTTTTGCGAGTTTGCTCATCTTTGGACTGGTGCACGTCAGTTTTAGTTGCGAAGGACCAATTGAACCACTAACAAACGAGCTCAAGATGGCGGGAACACCACCAGCCAGGATCACAGACCAAGTCCATATGAGGGCCGGTTCATACTGTTCAATATAGAGCGGCACAATGCGATTGCTTTCCAGTACGATACCGCGCTGCCATAGGACCTGTGCGTTGACCTGTCCAGTACCATTTGTAAGTCTGTGAAGGCGGTGAATAATGAAGGATAAGGACGCTGACCATTGCCTTTTCCAGTAGTTTTGGATAAGATATGAAAGCTGACGGAGCTTCAAAACTATGCTCGTAGACATGGATTCCTCCATTTGGAGCTACCTTAGCTGCTCTTCTAAGCAGGTTAGGCAAGATGTCATGTTCAGGTTCTATCGTTGTGGCAGCCATCATTATGTGGCAGAGGTAAGTTCAACACTGAATCATCTCCATGAAGCCTAGACGACAGCTTACTATATGCATAAGAGCAAGAGCCTTAAATCGATATAGTTTCGGGTGGTTCTGGTTATTATATGTCTCTAGGGACGTCGACTGCATCAATCATGCCGAGTTGGTAAGTCAACTAATGCCTAACTTATTAATTATCCGTGCTGAGACATAGCTTACTAATAAGCTGGGTCAGCTGCACTGACGCTCACTCTAGGTGAGTGCCGATGCTCTAAACCATATTACCGTCCTAACCGTACTTTTACTCGAACCTTCGCTATAATATTTTGTATATTTTCAAACTATAACATAGTCCACAAGCGTGTCGCCCCCTTTACATCAGCGTGTCAACGCTGAGATATTATTATAGACTTTCACCATAGTTGATAGACTATTATGGTACAATAAATCGGTTACTAGAATCATTCATTTCTATTTGGTTGAAATGACTAGAGAGATATGAGTATTATATTCAGTCTACTTATCATATCTATATTTTCTCTCTCCTTATACTCTCTTTAAGATGGTTTTAGTATTATTATAACTATTACTTATCTATTTACAGGGGGGTGGGGACAAAGGAAAAGATGAACTCCAAAATGTCGCGTGACTTGGATATCAGATGCTAAGGAAAGCCCTCAAGCCCCTATTGGGGACCCTTCGTGCCAGTAAGGCTGAGGACCTGCATAGTATGAAAGACTCTATCTGATCCTTAGGATGAAACCTAAGGATTTGCCTGGATGATATTCTGATATCGTTGCTCCTACCCGCCAAACGTGTCATAAAAAGGTCGCTTTTTTGAAAGATAATATAGCTCAATAACTATATAATCTAGACTGATAGAAGTTAATAACATAGTTTACAAGCGAACTGCTCACCTAAGCGAATCACTCGCGCCTTACTAGCGCGTCAACATCAACTGTCTGACGCGGGATATATTAATAATATAACTAACGTAGTTCAAAAATGAGTAGCTACTCTAAGCAAGTAGCTACCTCCCTACTAGCACGCTGATGTCTACACTATAGCGCGACATACTTTAACTAAGTAGTATTAAATTACTCTCTACTTCATTAAATATATAAGTTACTAACGTGGTTAATAAGCGAATAGCTCACCCAAGCGAATAGCTCAGTCAAAATCTCACCAAAAATCGCAATCGACAGAGGTCTACATCTCTAGCAAAAATTGATAAAAAATTTACAAAATTCAACAAAGCATTAAAACATATATAAGAACTATAAATAGAGAGTTCTAGAAGTTATTATAGAGTATTCATAGAGATAGCTACTTTAGAAAAGCTAGATTTAAGAAGTTTCTAATATCTACTTCTATACTATAGCTAGACCTCTTATACTCATATATATTATTTCTCATATAAATACAGCTACTATGTTAGATTTTCAAATATTTCTATCGATTTGTACCAGAGATATATATTACATAGGGTCTGGCTATACTTCCCTTGTCTTAATCTAGGTGAGGGCGAGGCGGTTAATTAAGTAAACTATGCGATTATCTTCTAGTAATCAGTTAGAATAGAGTTATAGATATTGCTAAAGTGAGTAATAATCAATTCTATACTTGAAATAGAATAACTAGGTATAATCGATATTTGAGAAGAACTTAAGAAATTTAACTATGTTAGAGATATAAGCTACTCAGCTGATCTCTAGTAGACTAAGCTATAAGTAATAGCTATGATTAATCGATCACTAGATATCTATCTATGACGTCTAAGCTTACGCAATCTACTACTAGATAGACTGTTCTAGACTCTATCTATTAAAGTATGTATAGTAGTAGAATAGTTAAGTAGATTGAAGAGATAGAGAAGTTTGGCAATCTCAATCTAATCAACCTAGTCAAGTCTGACCCAATATCCTTTGATCATTCCAGCTCTCTCCCCTAGTACGATCTATCAGCAGCCTAGCTAGAATATATCGATCGATATATCTATATATTCTAACCAACTATAATAAGTATAATAGTAAAATCTATTCTATCTTCATACCTATCACTTCTAGTCTTACTATTCTATTTTTCTTTTCTAAAGTATCCACTATAGAATAATATACTATCTCTTACTGTATTACTATCTTATCCTTAGTAGGATATTATATCTTGGTAGGATAGCATGTCACGTGCCTTAGCGCCCTACGCGAACTCTTACTAGGTGTTTTCTAGCCTTTTTATGTATAGTTATCTTTTCTCTTTAACGTGGTTCACAAGCGAGTCGGCACCCCAAGCGAGTTGGCAGCTCCCTACCAGCGCGTTGACGTCGACCCTATAACGCGCCATATCTTAACTATATCAAATCTAATAAGGTTTTTCTAAAGCTAATATTAAATTAGCTATCTTTAAAATTAATTCTTACTATATTTAAAGAGTTAAGTGTGCTACTAAGATCTATAATGTTTCTTAAATAATAGCATAAAATTAACGTACTAGAAAGTGCTCCTAACGCGACTATGAACTAAATTTAAAGCGCCTAGATAAACTAGAAGAGGAGACTGTAATTAAGTATATATATTCTTAAAGTGTTTATGTAAGGATTTACGCCTATGAAAGCTAACATTTAATTAACAGCTAATAAACTATTATATAAGCGCGCTAGCAACCCTATTAGTAAGAACTAGGTTAACAATTTTATAAAGTAAACTTATAAGCTCTACATATACTAGAGCTATTCTTATAATTACTAGTAAGCTACCTATAAAGACCTAGTAGCTATCTAGTGCTAGTTTAATTTAGTTAAAATTATAAAGTAGAAGTAGAATATAGTTATAATAGTCTCTACTGTTACATGCCTATATATATTATACTACACTAGAATATTCTAGTTCAGAATATTCTCGTGCTTACCTTTTGCTGGTGGGTTGGCTGCGGCCGAGTGGTTGTCGCGTAGTATCGACTTAGTGGGCATTGGTGCTCACCTCCATTACAATAGTAGATAATAATATCTAGAACTTTAAAAAATTTAGCTTTATTATAGGTAAAAATTTATTATAATTAATTATTATAGATTGAGAAAGATATAATAAAAGAAAGTAGATATAGTAAGATAACTAATAATAGGTTACTAGCTACCCCCTATTATTATCTTTATAGATAAGGTGCTTATTAATATTTAGTTTAAAGACCTATCTACTAATTAGATCTTTAAACTTTTTACTAATAGCTGGACGAATAATTAGCTTACTTTTATCTAGCTAGAGTACTTTAATATTTATATATAAAGATATACTATAAGTAGATATTAATTACTTATTATTAATAGCTATAAAAGCTATTGCTCTATTGATTTTTAGTATCTTTATAAGAAGAAGAATATTGTTAGGACATATAAGTAGGATTGAGCTGACGATACCAGTCTTACCTCGGTCTTGCCACGGGCATGCAAGTCTCAGCAAGGGAGCAATCGTCTCAGCAGTGGCAGGCCTGCCTGCTACTGCTGAGTATATAGCTATTTCGATAGACTAGTGGCAGTGAATTAGTCAAGTCTTCATCTAGTGTTTTATGCAGCTGCAGTTGTTTTGACTCAACCCCACCTTTATTGTACTAACAAGTATTATCCTTCTTTATATACCTATATGATTATCTTACCTATTATAGGCTCTTAATATCGCCTATTTCTTACTATTAAAGTATAAGTATAGTAATACTATTTTAGGCTTAGTATATAACTATACTAGCTATATTAGTAAATAGACTTTCTGTCAGACTGTGAGGGGTTTTCTAATCAAGGATTGATGTGGATCACTGTGATAAAAGGCTGCGATAATTGATCGTGGAATTCGAATGTATTGATTGCTATCTTCTTGTTACACGGGGTCAGCTATACTTCTCTGCTAGTCCTCGATCCGGGTTAGGGAGAGTCAGTCTGGTCAGCGGTCGTCCGTGAGATTGCCGAGTAATTCTAATGGAAAAGAGTTATAGATATTAAACTAATAGTAAAGATAATTAATTCTATACTAGAGATAGAATAATAAAGTATTAATCTTATTAAGTAAATAACTTATAAGAAAGTATAATTTAAGTTAACTACAATAAATATAATAATAAAATCTAACCTATTCTTATACCTATTACCTTAGGCCCTAACATCTATATTCTCTATCTATCCTCTAGTATCTCTAGATTCCTTAGATATTATAACATCCCTAGATATAGTGGTATCTACCTTCTTAGTAAGATATTATATCTTAGCGAGATGCTAATTATGTGATTACTATAGGGTTATTATCATCTCCCTTGGTGTCATCCTAAGTGGTTCCCCCAACCACTTACCATCCTTCCAAGGGTGGTGATCCTCTGGCTTGTTACTTGTAACACTTCTCTCTCTGTAGGGGCGCGAGGACGCGCCCCTTATGAGAGCTATCGCTATTGCTTTTTGTATTAGGTAGGCCGCTGAGTATCAGCCTCGCCTAGGGGTAGGCCTTGGCGATCAGCCCTGATTGGTTGAGATCACAGAATCCTGGTGCTCGAGTCCGCACCCGGATTCTGCCACTTATCTGACACTTTCCTACTATCCTTTAAGACTACTTTTAAGTAGTCTATTATAAAGACGAATATCTAAGCTAGCTTTAGAGGCGCTAGGCTAGTCCTATATAGTCTATAGGCTATAATATTAAAGTTCAATAAAGTAGTATAGATATTAAAATATTTATCATACAGGGGGGGGGGATAGAAAAAAAAGAACTCGAAAAAGCTATAATTTTGAAATTAGTATAGCTTAATAACGAGATAAGCTATACTAATAAAACTAATCTATATTATAATATATATCTTAGAATTTATATATAGAGAATAACTCTATGCTTACTAAGTGAACTCGCTAAGTAATATAGATTCAAATCTAGAAGAAAAAAATAGACTAACTTAATCTAGAGTTTTCGCGTTACTATTTTTAGATTTCTATATATATTAGTAAATATATAGATATTAGACCTTCTAGATATAATAGATATATATATATCTAATATAGTCGCCTAT
>PELC01000253.1:0-11683 GCA_005212705.1 Curvularia lunata | reverse complement strand
GGGGGGGGGGGGGGGGGGGGGAGGTTATTTGTGCACTGATGCTCGGGGGGCGGTAGCGACAAGAACGTCAGCCGTAGTTCGCGGGGGGCGTGGACAAGTAGTGTGATTATAATGGGCGTCGGTTTGGTGTTGTGGAATAATTCGGGTGCTTCTAGCGCGCCATGAACACTTCGAGTAAGCAGCATCGGCTTTGGTCCGCTTCCCTGCTGCGAATTTTGCAGGGTCTGCCCTGGCCGTGCTAAAGGTACGTCACTGGCCTGACTGCATCTTTCGACGTAGCAGTTAGCAGCAGCACTGCCTGGCATAGATCGCCTTGCATTATTCCCGAACCTTCATCCGCCTTCGCCCTCGCCTTCTCCCCGCCAGCAACTCAAATCTTATGTCTCGGTGGCCGCAAGCCTCGCCCGTCCCCACTTCTGGCGTGGAACCTTGGCTAGCACAAAGCAGCAAGCCGCTTGGCAGTGCCGCTCCAAGGTTACTTGATCCGTCTGCATAATAGCTCGGACTTTGACGGCGTGTCTCAACACCGTCTCGGCTCCGGGCCCAGGCGACACGTCTGATACTTTTCCTATCGCCGTTGGCTCCGTCATGGTTCGACCGAGACTACACAGACGAGTGGGCCGTGGCGCCTTAGTCCGTCCAAGTGTAGTGTGCTGTGCAATCAAGCACCCGAAGGCGAATTTCTGCGGGACCCTCGGCGCACAACGCTGGCCTACTAATATTGCAGTCAGCGTGGAGCTTCACTGTCAATGCCGATTGCCGGTCTTGACAACAGCGACATCATAATTTGCCTCCTCCACCAACTTGGCCTTGTGCGTATGCCGTCATCTCCGTGACAGTAGGAGCAGGCGTAGTAGTCCAGCCTCCGACCGCTACTACATACCACGCCAGGGTCCTTGTTCCAGGTCCTCTACATAGTGTTCAGGAATGAGCTTACCAAAAATGCAAGGCAGGTGTTGCGACGGCTAAAGGCTTGCCTGCCTAGTCAATCAAGCGTGCATGCGATCGTCGACTTTGGTAGGTTTTGCCTCGACATCACGCTCGCGTGGTGGCTTTGCTTTTTCCTCTCTCACCACTTTCACGTGCAAAGTGCAACGATCGCCCGCTAAACCCAAAACGACCTAAATCTCCCTTCCCCAGAGTCTGTGCGCGGAATCTATCGAACCTCGGTCACTCCACCATCACGGTAAACATCGAGACAGTAGGATATATTGACGGCCTGCGTCTTGCTTCCTCCTCCTGATTCCTGGTGCCAATGGAGCCGACACGTTCCACGTCGCGATCGCGCCGGTCCTACCCGAACCTCCACAACCTCTCCATAGCCCCGCTCAGTGCCAAATACCCACTCGATGCCTCTGTACCACCCTCTCCCGACGAGCCAAGCACGCAAACACCTCGCACGTCGTACATAGCTCAGAAGTCAGCCCCTACTACGCCAGGCGTGTTGAGTCTCAGCCAAAGCCGCAGCAGCTCGAGACAGCGCACCAGAAAGGCCTACGCATACGACGGCTATTTCATTGAAAGCAATTCTGAGATCCGCGTGGCTGGCGACATACCAAAGGCAAAGAGCACCAGTGTATTGCATCCCGGGGTCAGTTTTACCGATGAAGCCGTGGGTGTAGCGGACAGCAACAAGCAGCGGCATCACACAAGAAAAGGCACGGCGCCGCTCCCTCTACGCTCACCGCCTATCAAATACCACACCAAGGAATCCAACCACGAATGGTTCCATCGCGCGGGCCTAGCCATTGCCGGTGAGACGCGAGACAGCAAAGGCCAGGGCTGGCTTGTGCGACGCGAAAGCTCCACGAGCCTCGTAGGCCAGGGCGACGAAGATGGCTCCCATCCCCACGACGACGGCCGCATGGCCCTGCTCTCGGGCGAACACGTCAACGAAGCAGACTACCCCTCGTCCTTCTTCTCGCCGCGCATCTCCCGCGCCGGAAGCCGGTTCCCCAGCCGCATGGGCTCGCGCGTCCCCAGCGCGCGCCCTAGTCGGCGCGGCAGCAGAGTCGGAAGCAGAGTCGACATCATGACGAGTCTAGGCGGGCCCAAATCCGCCTCTGCACGCCACAGTCTCGACATGTCGGAGCCCGACGACCGCTTCATTGAGCCAGACTTCATCGAAGCCGACGATGACTCTGACGGCGACGAAGAAGAAGTCGCGAGGCTCGCGCGTGAACGCGGCTTCGGTCTCGGAGGCTGGATGGACAAGCTCATTGGCTGGACCCTGTTCTCCGTCGACGAAGACCGCGAAGTATCGGATTCTGAAGACGAAGACGAAAATGACAATGTCAGCGGACATGGACTCGGTGCCAAGGGCCTCCACGGCAACGACTTGAAACTCGATGACCTGACCAAGGAGGAGCTCAAGCTGCGGCGCGAGGTAGAGGCCAAGCGCAGGAAACTCGAGAGAGAAGCCATTGTCGCGGCCTCGGCGGTCAAGAGTACCAGTCTCGAGGGCGAGGGGAGTAGACCCAGCACAGCTGAAGGCGGCGGCGATGATGCAGAGCACACGCAGCGGGGGAATGAGGAGGCGGGCGGCTGGCAGGATGCTGCGTGGTTGCTTAGCGTAGCATCCAAGGCTCTTTTCTAGATTCGTGTGGTTGGGTAGAGTGATTTTACTATCTGCTTACATCGTACTTCAGCATTGTTTAAGAAAGAGAGAGACAGTAAAGTGTGTATACACACGGCGGGCATATAATCTTGGGGGACTTGGGGGATTTTCGAAATCTATGCCAAAAAAAGCAAACTGTTTATGGTGTGTTATGCGGTGACACACGTGAAGAGCTTCTTGGGCTCTCCTTCCTTCCTCACTGGTCTATATACTACATCATTTCTACACGCCGTCCAAACACCACACAATCACATCCCCGACTCGCCTCCTGTCGTCATGAAAATGCGAGTTGAACCCCCTCCAGCACTCGCTATACCGCGAGCCGGCGAGATGCTCTTGCAGAGTCCCCTCGAGCTGCTCGAAAAAGACAAGTTGCTGTGGCCACTCGCGGCGATACTTGCGCTTGAACTTGGGGTCCTGCCGCATCCAGTGCTGGCTGGATCTGCTACCCGTGTCGCGGACGGTGTCGACGTCTTCCATGTTTGCTTTGAGCCAGCCCACAGGGCCCGGGTGAATGTAGAACTCGTCGGCCTCGTCGAGATAGGTGGAGCGTTGGGCAAGTGGGACGTGGATAGGGGGCTCGCATGTCAGTGCCCAAGCGGTAATTTCAGGGTAGACGAGATGGGAGCGCCAGGGTGTTGAGTGGCAGGGCATGAGGAATGCGGCTGTAGTGTTGGTGGTAGTGTGAGTGCTACGTGACATGGTTGAGAGGGCATTGCGTGTTTCATGTTTATGGCGGATATAGGCGAGTACATCAATGACGCCGCGTTGATGGACCTGGGACGCGTAACCGGCTAGGAGGACGTTTGCTACAAGGAGAAACGCAACAGTGGCTCGTCGCCATGTTGCAGCTTGGGCGGGCAGAAACTGGGACAGTGGTCGCGCAGCTATGATGTGAAGAAATGGTAAGATGGGATAGAGGAAGCGGACTTCCTTGTGCGAGATCAGACTCAGCGTCACTGTCATTGCAATTGAAGTCCATGATAGGCGGGTTAGTATACGCTGGCCTACAGCAGGCTCATCTCGAGCCTGCAATGATTGCCACAAGCCGACCATGGCAAAGGGCAATGCCGTGGTGAGGAGTAGCGGCAAACCCTCGGTGAAATAGTAGTCTGCGCGGTTCTTTCCGTAGAAGACGGCTAGAGATTGGGCAATGTTAAAATAGAGGAACCTAACGGGCGGAATGGTCCAGACCCCATAGTAAAGTCGGTCGGACACGAGTGAGGCTAGGATGACAGCGCAGCTTGTACCGTCAGTTCTATACCGGTCTGCTGACTTGGGGTGCGCAGCAGCATGTGGAGAGAATATGTTTGCATGGCTGCCGGCGTACTACGAGGGCGAGGAGAAATGTGCCGCGGGTGCAGCCAGGGTTAGACTTACCCACAGAGTAAGGTTTCGCGGACCAGCACATACCGCAGTTTCTGAGAAGCCTGCCATAGTGTCGGGATGGCCACGGATATCCAGATGAGAGCATTGGTAGGCCGGAGAATACATGCAAGCGCAGCTAGTAGTAGCGACAGACGCAACCTGCACAGGGATGAGCCCAACGGTACTGGACAAGGAAAAAAGAAGAGAGAAAAAAAAGGAACAAAGGCTAAAGGATCGTCCTGGTGCCACGACTTACTCTGAAAGCGAGCCAAGAGGGGGATGTGAGGGCTTCGCTTTAGCACTAGGATCCACTACCCGGGTGTTTGTTGTACCCTGCCAAGGCCAGTAGTAAATGGCAATGGATGTGATTGTAGTTTCGAGGCAATTGGACAGGGTCCGTGTAGCGCAGAACCATTGCCAGGGGCTGCAGAGGGACAAGGCAAGCTACGGGCAGGACAAAGAGGGAAAAAGTCAGACAGAGAGACGAAGCGGGTGGGAATGGCAGGAACATGGGCGTACAGCAGCAAGGGCAGGACGGGTGCCACGACCGTAGACTTTTCCGGCGAGTGTCCATGTGTAGCAGTCAAGCAATGCTGCGGAAACGGCCTGGGTAACTTTCGGCGCTACTAGGAGGACCTGGGTTTTAGCAGGTAAGCTCAACCCACCTGCTTGAGCGACACGTGCCGCAACACGATAGACGGCTGCAAACATGGCGGGATGCAGGGAAGAGCGCAACTGGGTTGCCCACTCCTGGTGTTATTGTGAGATGGGAATTGAGCAGGCAAAAGGCGTGGGCAAGGAGGATTACCCAAGTGATCCAGGCATTGCTGGCGGGGCCAAAGGCGAGCTGCCACGCGGGCTCGAGGGACTGGAAGAACTCATCTGGCTGGAAAAAGGTGCGTAGGGTCAAAGCGTTTGCGAGGCGAAGGGCGAGCAGCAAAGGCAAAAGCAGCGGCAGCGAGTCACGATAGCTGGTAGGGAGGAGTCGTGGTGGAGCACGAGGCCCGCTCGGATTCGTGTCGGGTGCGGAGTCGGTGGTGGAAGGCATTGGGCAATCCGAAGCGTGTCGGGCAAGCGAAGGGCAGGCGAACGGAGGGAAGGGAGGTGAGGTGGCCGGTGTCCAGGGAACGATGGTGTGGCGGCGGGCTAGCGGCACTTGGCGCAATGCACCGGGCGGCGGCGGTGGGCGTGGATTGGGTCGAGGGAGCGTCGAGTGCAGAAAATTGAGGGTGAGAGCCTTACCGGATTAGGACTTTCACGATGATTGCTGAGGAGGCGGGCGGCGCCTAGACTGGCCTTCATCTGGCCGGATCCTTTTTTGCAGCATGCACTACAGCGTGACTGTGCGCAGACCGAGGCCCGTGAGGGTCACGATGTGCGCGTGCTGGCAGGATTGGACCGCTTGCTGCGGTCGTCGTGCAGGCGGTCTGGAGACGGGCACCGGAAGCAGCAGCAGAGAGCGCGTAGGGGCGAGAGAAGGGCTTCTAGACGGCAGAGGCGCGGGCGTGAGTTTGGAGGCAGAGTGGAACCAGCCGAGCGCGGCCGGGGCTGGAGTATTGCAAATTCTCAGACTATGGAACACGGGAGGGCAGCATGGGGGTAATTTTGGGCATAGTCCAGCATGTACATGTGTATGTACATTGGCATACATGGCATGTATATACAGATTGAGTAAGGAGGAGAGGGTGTGGTGGTGGTGGTGGTGGTGGTGGTGGTGGCGGAGGCATGGGGCACCGGTGCGAGTGAATGTCTGTCCACGAGCATCGCCAGCCAGCCCAGACAGTACCTGAGACGACGGCGAGGGTAAATCTGGGGAAGGGCGTGTGCTGGAGGCGACATGGTGTCGTGGTGGCTCTTATCGCGCTTCGCAGTCTAATGCGGCCTGTTGCAGCAACCGTCGATGCCGAACCCCGCCCCTCAGCACAAGGGCGTCGAAAGCGCAGCCAGTGAACGCCTCGGCCCATGCACCATGGCATATCTGCCCATACCCGCTGGCGTCACCTGCATGCTAGCGCCATGTACGTGATAGCTGCGAGCCCTCGATGCTCCCTCCTGGCCTGCCCGGCCCTCAACAAGCTGCCCGCGACAAGCTGAAGATGCCATCGGCCTGACGCGCCTGCCTTCGCTGCTCCAGCTTACACCCTCCACCACTCCCACGCCACAATCACCGCAACCACCACCACACACCCACTCATATACGACATCCACACCACCCCGGCGCCCTGCCCGGCCCTGCCCTGCCCTGCCCTGCCCTGCCCTGCCCTGCCCTGCCCGGCCGCCGTCGCTGTCGGTCGATAGTGTCCCCACCGCTGTCGCCAGTGCACGCCCCCCGGCCTGTCTCTCCCGCCTCTGAGCGTCATCCTTGAGCCCCGAAATACTTGCGACCATCACTTCCCCATCCGGAAAGCCCAACGGAGCCAGTCGTCTGCCTCTCAACTAAACCCATATCCACCCCTTCTCACCACCCGACAAACCCTCCCACCACCACACGGACCCGCGCAACCTGCTCTTCGCTGCCCGCCCGCGGCTACCACGCACTCTCCCACCACCGCCCGCAAGAGCCCCGTCTCCACCTGCTCGCCCGCCGCGCAATGAGACTATCCGCCCACGGCCTCCGCCTCGACACAGCGTGAAAAGTGCTGACATGGTTGCACTGCTGCCCTCATCCCCCTCCATCCACTTGTAGCTGCCATGGGAGACCCCAACGACGCCCAGAGCCCCCATGGCCATGCCCACCACGCCCCCGACAAAGGCACGCCACAGTCACCCATGTGCGACTCGACCCCCAGCGACGACGCGCGCCCGCCAGAGCCACAACTCCACCACACACGCAGCCCGCGGCCTCCTCCCACTCCTCCCCCAGCCCACCATGGCGCCCAGCTCGACGTCGACGAGAACGACTGCACCCCCCGCTCCGAGGTGCCTTCCGTACCAGACAACCTCAGCACGGCGCTCCTATCGCATCCACACACCGTCGACCCTGAGCCGTCCTACTTCTCCCCGCAGCCCCTCCGCATCTATTCGTCTCCCATCCCTCACTCGACGCCCACCTCGTCCAACCCTTCGCCCAGCACAAGCACACATGCCTCCCAGGCCTCTCTTGCCAATCCAGAAGACGCCGCCGCCGCCGCTGCTGCTGCCGCTGCCGCTCGCTCCTCAGCACCACAATATCCCGATCGCCCTGCATTCATGCGAGACCTCTCGTCGGCATCTACCGCCAGCAACACCACGGTCCGCGCAAATTCCGTAGACCCCATCTACCCCTCCTACGCTGCTCCCCCTCGCCAGCGGGATGGGCCCGTCTATCCCAACCAGTCGTACGCTGCGCTTCACCTCCAAAAGTACCCCCAGCCCTATGTCCCGCCCATTGTGCGCTCTCGAAGTTCCCACCCTGCACACGCAGCTGCCAATTCGCTGTCGAGTCTCGGCGCCTTTGGCCTCACCTACGACCACTTCAGAGACATCATGGACTCGGGCCCTCGCACCGTCGGCAATTCTCCCGTGAGCACGCCGGGCCTCTTCAACCCCGCCAACCGCCGCATGTCGCAGGACACGGATGCAACAGACGACGGCACCTACTCGACCCCTTGGCTGCACCACACCCACAGACAAGCCCCCAAGGAGACGCACATCGCCGACGTCCAGGCTGACCCCGTCTCCGGCCGCAAGATCGTCAACCAGTACGAGATCATTGACGAGCTCGGCCGCGGCGTACACGGCAAGGTCAAACTGGGCAAGGACCTGGTGCACGGACGTTACGTCGCAATCAAGATCGTCGATCGATATTCCAAGCGCCGACGCTTGGGCAAGAACAACAGCCACGAAGACAAGATCAAGCGCGAGATAGCCATTCTCAAAAAGGCCCGCCACCCCAACATTGTCAGCTTGCTTGAAGTCATCGACGACCCGGCTAAGAAAAAGGTCTACATCGTACTTGAGCACGTCGAGCTGGGCGAGGTCAAATGGAGGACCGAAGGCGCAAAGGAAATCTGCCTCGTCGAATGGCGCCGCTTCAAGCGAGAGTCTCAAGGTGTCTTCGACAACGACAGTGCCGCTCGAGAAGACGAAAACATCATCCGCATAGCCCACCAAAAGCTTGCCCGCCAGCAACGCCGTGCTGCCAGAGAGGCCCATCTTCGCCGCAAGGAAGGTGACTCCGACCTGGCATGGAGTCTCGAAATGGGTATGGAGTCCGAAGACGACTACTCGGAGAACGGCCGGGGCTCTCAGTCGTCCAACCGCACCGAAGAGCTCCCGCGCAGTCAAGTTCAGTTCCTCGAGCGACAGCAGGACCCAGGAAGCTATCACGATGACCATATGGAAACTGCTTTCCGTTCTCCTGAACCAAACAGAGACTCATGGGCTGAAGGGCTCGAGGGAACAATGTATGGCCCGTACGACTCCGACTTCACTCGAGGACGCGCACCGAGTCTTGCCGATAGCTCGTCGTCCCGCGTGACCGACCCTGACGAGGAGATACCCGAGCACTTCAACTACGTTCCTCTTATGACTACCCAGGCGGCCTGGGAGGCTTTCAAAGACACTGTTTTGGGCATCGAGTATCTCCACTACCAGAATGTCATCCACCGCGACATCAAGCCTGCCAACCTTCTTGTGACCAGGGAGCACCGCATCAAGATATCAGACTTTGGTGTCTCCTACCTAGGCCGACAGAAAACGGACGAGGTCAACGGCGATCAATCAGAGACTGAACAGCAAGAAGCTGACGAAGCAATCGAACTAGCAAAGACGGTCGGGACCCCGGCCTTCTATGCTCCGGAGCTCTGCCGCACAGAGACTGATGCAGAAACGCCTCTGATTGATGGTAGCATCGACATCTGGGCCCTTGGCGTCACGCTCTACTGCCTCATCTATGGCCGCGTGCCTTTCCATGACACCAACACCTTTACCTTGATGAAAGTCATCAGCGAAGACGAGCCTTACATTCCTAGGTTCCGTTTGAAGCCTGTGGCGGAGCACTCCAGCTCGCGACCAAGCTCCCATGGTCGCAATACTCAACCAGTGAGCAGCAAGAGAGCTCCACATGATCTCGAGTACGAAGAGGTGGATGAAAATCTCCGCGACCTCCTGCGACGCTTGCTGGTCAAAGATGCGCGGCACCGCATCACGATACCAGAGATTAAGCGCCATCCATGGGTGCTCTCCGGCATTCCCAATCACATCTCCTGGGCTGAGGAAACCGACCCAAGCAGGTCCTTCGAAGGCAGGAAGATTCAGATTTCCAAGGAGGATGTCGACGAGGCCGTTGTTCCTATCGGCTTTGTCGACCGTCTCCGCTTTGCTGCTAAAAAGACATCCGACTTCGTCAAAGGCTTCACCACTCGCAGCTCGGGCTCGAGACGTCGCGCTCAGAGCTCAGCGGCAAACCACGATACTCCAAACATCAGCGCAAACTCCTCCAGCAGTACCATTAGCCAGGATGCTCGACCATACGAAGGCAGGCGTGGCAGTCTAGCGCCCGGTGCCATTTTGGAGATTCTGACGCGCTCACGCGAGTCTGAGCATCCCCTTTCTCACAGCGTTACGGCAAGCCCAGAAGCAAGGGAGCGTTCGAAATACTTTGACAGCCCCAGTTCCCGGACCGCATCACCTGCTCAACACACTGACGGCCATCAGCGACCCCAGATGTCCGATCGTGCCATCTCGTCCATCAGCACCATCCGACAATCAGACATCCAGGGCCGCTCAGCATCACCGAGCATCTCTCCAGCTTTACCTGGTACTCCTACGGCCCTAGATACTCCTGGAGGCTCGCAGCTCGGAGGCCTATTCGGTGGCCTTCCACGACGCGTGGTCAATAGCATGAGGAGCAGAGATAGGCTGAAGCCCCCAAAAGAACATAGCCGCGCGAGGTCCATCGACAGACTGGTTGGATGCGAGGAAGACGCACATGCCGTCCCTAGTCTCGCAATCAGCACAACCTGTGCTTCTGGTCAAGTCAACCAGCCTGAGGTCCTCAAAGAGGCGTCGTCACCCATTGCCCGAACTGCGTCTCCTGCCAACTCCGAGGCACAGTCTCTTAGCAATATTGATGCCTCGTCGCGGCAGTCATCACTGTCCTCCATGTCATCTCGCCTGCGTCGGAACTGGGCTGCTGCCAACGACATTGAAGTTGGCCCCTCCCTAGGTACAGCGTTGGAACCTCGAGCCGTACCACACCCGCCCCAATATGGCGACCGGCGACCTTCTAGCACTGCCTCTGTCGCGCAAGAACATCCAGAGGAGTCTTTTGATCGCGCAAAAGACGAGTACCGCCGCCGACTTGGAGTAGAGCAGTCGATAGCTCGTGAGAGATCAAACTCTGCAGCACAACGACCTCCCTCTTCTCTTAGTCAAGCTGCCTGTCCCCCAAGCCCAGACGATGAGATTGTCTTCAATCAGCAAAGCAACCAAGAGTACTGGCACCGAAACGACCAATCCTCTGAGAATAGTCCTCTCGGTGGATCAAGCCGTGGTCTAGCCCTCTCGTCTTCCGAGGACCAGTTTTCCGCCATGTCCCAGTCTGAATCAAATCCATCTATACCCTCGGTTGCCTCTGCTGGCTCGCCCAGTCAGAGTGGATGTGCCTCGTTTGACGACGATTCGTGGATCACTTCATCGACAGTCCGCTCCTTCCCTAGCAACGAATTCGAACCTCCGGCTGATGACGCTTCTGGCTACGATGGAGACCATGCTGTCGAAAGCGACGAGGACGATGACAGTGAGGAAGACGGTTTGGTGATGGGCTTCGCCAGGAAGAAGGTACCCACGCACAAGGCCAATCGCAGTAGCTCGGTTTCCAACGGCGAGCTGGCACGCTCTGCTGTACACCTCGGGATGAACGCTCGTCGCCGTTCCAATCGCAGTGGAAGCAATGGGACAGTGAAGAAGATTCCTCCTCCAGAGCCAGCGCCAGTCCATGAACAGGCATCTGAAACACACTGAGAGCAAACACACCGCACATCGACATCTTTACTGTCATCTCTGTCACAAATTACACGATACCCAAGATCTACCGTTGTACGACTACGCATACGTTTGGCACGCCGTTTCCCCCCAGTGTACATATACCAATCCCCAAACAACAGCACGACATTACCACCAACCAACCATGTGGGGCAGGCGCAGGGCGTTTGCACACAATTTGGATCTGATAGCATGCATTGGAGGAGCGTTTACCCAAAAAGACGGCGTTCTTTTCTTTCCACTTGGTCACACGTCATGTTGTTTTCCATTTTACAATTCTGTATCTACTTTTTTTTCCTTTTCTCTTCTATCAGTGCGAGTTGAGAGAAGGGTCTTTCTTTGGGTTTTCTAGGGTTTAGAGACCGCACAGAGGGGACTGGATGACGATGAGACGATGACGAAGATGTGTACTTAGGTATTGTTATTCCAACAGGATTTATTTTTGGTATGCGCGCGTGTAAAGAGAGCACAACAGGTTGTTGGTTGCTGCTCTTGTTTTCTTGGAAGCATTTACATGGTAGACTTTGTCACTTGTTACACGTTTTCGCAGCATGGGGTTCGTTTCTTGGGAACCAGGGGATCTTGCATATATTGGGTCGAAGTAGCAAAATGGCATTTTGGCTGACTGTCTCTCTACACGTGTCCATCCGTCTGGTCCCGTTCCTTGCATAGTGAAAAAAAAGGGCAAGGTGTACTACGTACTTCCCCCCCCCCCCCCCCCCCCCCCCCCCC
>PELC01000252.1:0-11768 GCA_005212705.1 Curvularia lunata | reverse complement strand
AACTATAATAAAATTTTATTTATTATAAAGCTAGTCTTATTAAAGTTATAGATATTATTATCTATAATACCCTACTTCTACTTTATTAACTTAACTAGATTAAACTAGTACTAAATAGCTACTAGGTCCTTATAGGCGGCTTGCTAGTAATTATAGAGATAGCTCTAGCGCGTATAGAGCTTAAAGGTTCTCTTAATAAAATTATTAACTTAATTTTTATTAATAGGGTTGCTATCCTACTTATATAATAGTTAATTAGTTATTACTTAAATATTAGCCTTTATAGGCGTAAATCCTCGCGTAAACTCTTTAAAAATATACTTAACTATAGCCTCCTCTTCTAGCCTATTAAGACGCTTTAAGTTTACTTCGTAGTCGCGTTGGAAAGGGGTTCTTGTTATGGGCGGAGAGGCCTAGCTAACGAGTATGCATTCGTCTATTGTATAGAAGAAGAAAGATAAGAGAGAAAAGAGAGTTCTATCGTACGAGCACCGCTTTTATACCTCGCGCCCTCTAGTCCTCCTACTCTAGTCGTACGGAAGACTAGCTCGTGTATTTATCTAGTCACGTGGTAGAAGCATGTGACTCTCTCTAGGTAAGATATATGGGCGTAGCCCTTCACAGTTCTAGCGTCTCTACGCTGAAGCGTTGTTCGTGGGATGTTATAGATAGAAGTAGCACGTCTTTAGCTTTAAACATGTTGTGATTTAAAATTAAAAAGAGTATACTAAAGATCTAATTTAGTATAGATAGTTTAACTATAGCGTTGTTAAGACATTACGCGTTGTTGTGTTGGCGTTGACGCGCTGGTGCAAAGTGGCCCACTCGCTTGGGTGGCCCGCTCGCTTGTGAACCACGTAAGTTATTAAAATATTACCTTCAATAGTAGCGTGGTAGAACTGAAGAAGGTATCCGGACGGTGAGCCACTCGCTATACTAAGCCACCCGCTATATAAACACATTAAGATAAAAGTCTAATTTAGAATAAGCTAATGTAGACTAACGTCATAAAGATAGGAGATGTTGTAGCGCTAATGTCAACGCGCTAGTAGGGCATGATCAGCTCGCTTGTGAACTACGTTAATCAATAGCCCGCGTTGATTACTATGTATCTTCTAGCGTGGACGTGGTTGGCCTTCAACCTTACCATCCCCCCTTAGGGAGAGAATCCTTTCTGCTGCTTGTAATGGTTCACCGAGGATAAATGGAAAAACTTCTGCTACTATAGCTATGCTAGGAAGAAGATATAGATAGGTTTCTTTACTTGTATAGTCTCTATAGAGATCGACTGCCCTTACATCTTTACACGTGCGACCATTGTATAAGCTCGTACCAATGTGTTTGATAATATCGCTTCAATATTCGCGTATTCCTTTCCATTTGTCCTGAATTTTGTTTGCATATTCAAAGCCTCGTCTTGCTCGATGTGTCTTTTGATTTCCTTCAGCTCTCTTCCTAACCGGGATACCAGTATCGAGGTAACTCTCCTTGCCATAATATCGCTTTCCGTTTGCGAGAGAATTAGCTCACCTATCGCCATAGGACTCCTTTCACAAATGAGAGTCGGTTCAGAGCCAGATGAAAACGATAAAGCTGGTTTGAATCCAGATTCTCTGTCTGCGGACGATGCATTCTTTCCCTTATTATCAGGAAAATACGTCATTTCAGCAGCCTCAAATATAAGGAGTAAATCCCGAAGAATTCCAACAGTATCCTTCAACAAACTCAAGTCTGATGAGCATTTCTTGCAGTGATTAATCTTTGCTAGCCGCAGAAAGATTTTGCGATTGAGTTCTAGGATCTCCTCAAAGTTAAGGCATCCTTCGGTTGGCACAGATTGAGAGTAACTTCCCATTTCGCAGCTGCAGAAGTTTGCGTCGTCAAGGTGTTCGTTTCTTGGTTCGGTTCTCGTGTTCTAAACAATTCTGTCATAAATAACTCATTATTACACTATGACAGGAGGTACAGACTTACAGTCACATCAGGTCTGAATACGGGTTCATTGAACATTTTGATTGAATTGGTTTCCGTAAATATTGTACCTATGTACATATACTTATCTTCAATATGTTGATAATATTAGGGTTTTCAAAGCTCAAAGCTTCTCCTTGTTATAACCATACCCGTTTTCGTAAAACTTTAATTAATCACTAATATAAACTATGCGATCGTACCCCTTGAATGTATGGATTTTCCTAGACGAAAGATGAAGACCTGTACGTATGGCAAGGTTCAGTGTTGTCTAGAGTAGTCCGTCCCAGCATTAGCATCAAAGTAACAAAGCTTCAGCTTGTGACCCTAGTACATCGCGACATCTGTGCGTGATTTTGTTGGGTCAGCGGCTGTGCGGCTGCTTCGGATCCGGAAAAGTGGTCCCAAGCTCCAGTGATTCCGAGCTCCGGTGGTCCCGAGCTCCGGTGATTCCGAGCTCCGGTGGTTCTGGAGGTCTGGGTTTGGTTCTTTGTTTTGTCATGTCACCGTGATACTTAACAGACTACACAGTCCATAAAATTCTACAAGCCGCCCGTTATTTGTGAATAGGTTAATTACTGCCTTGTCTTAAATGGCTCTTTTTCAGCTACGTCATGTATCTAGCCTGCTTCTCAAACATTCTTGTTGTCTGATTACCTGTCCCTTGCTCGGCTGCGCCCGTCTTTTGTGATCTGAGGCCGCTCGCTAGCAACGTTCGCCTACCAAGTAATTAGCTTGATGGAAGCTTCGGCCGATTCCCAACCAGTTCACAGGAACCAAATGAAGCTCAGAAACTCGTGCGACTTTTGCACACAGTCAAAACTGAAATGCGATCAAGAAAAGCCATCATGCAACCGATGTGTCGTAAAGCACAAACCTTGCATCTACAGTCGAGCGCGCAAAGTGGGCAGACCGCCAAGAGTTCCCAGGGAGGATGATGAAACCAGACAGACTCAATCTGGGAACAAGCGGACACGCGTAGGCTCTCCAGTCTCTGTCCCTGGGGATGCACAGTCTGATTTGGTCCGTCCCTGGATGGACGTGATAACAACCGATTCGTCACGAATTCGAAGCCCACCTACAATTGTAGACAATGTTACGAACAAGGAACCCGCGGATTGTAGTATTGAAGTTCCGTCAAATGGGGGGCCGTTCTCTGGAAATGCGCCGACACCACAAGAGCTAGAGCTAGGAGACAGTTATGAGCTCAATTTTGACGGTCAACTCGACAACGTTTGCTTCGATGCATTAAGTGGTTTCCATATGCCAACACCATCTGCATCAGAGAGCCTGGTCTACAGTTTGATCGAATCTAGAACAAACGAGAATACCACCAATAATCTCCTGAGTGAGCCGAAAGCGAGAACAGGCCTGTCAAGCACTTTTCGGCATGGTGGGCACTTGTTACTAACCCCCGACACGACCAATATCACACCGTCTGGCCGTGATCAGGTCATATCGACTTCAACTGTCAACTTTCATACGTCCGAGTCTCACAGCAACAATCAGTATGGATGTGCCGAAACGACGTCTGTAGCCACTGGAGCTCAGAACCACACACCCACCTCGCCAGATGAATCCACTTTTCATTTACAAGCCCCTAGGGAAACTCAGTGCCGCTGCACTGTCCTTCTCCGTCAACTCGAAGACTCTTTCTCCCACCAGTCCTACCTCTTCGGCCAAAAGGGATCAGGGGTTCCTCTCCACTTGATATTAAGTCTTGAGGAGTCAATTCACCTCACCCAAGCGTGTATTTTCGATTGCCGTGCTTGTCTAGCGCGATTGCCTCATCTCATAGTAATCCTGTGCACAATAATAGACTGGCTTGCGAAAAGTCTCAGGAAGACAATTTCTCTTACTGTGTCTTACCACGGACCGAATCCGGAATCGCAGCCAAGTAGCGTGCTCAAAGTTGGACGCACGGAGGTCGAAGATCACATATGGCAGGTTTGTTTGCATGATCTTCTCAAATATCGGATACAGAGGGTAGGATATGTTCTCAAAGAAATGCTTCAAAAAATTTCCGAAATGGATAGTTTCTCGAATCCACCCAAATCAAGTAGCATGCTCAAGATCGGCCAAATCATGACATCTGATATCATGTATAACCTGGAATATCTTCTGGGTATGGTTGAACTATGCTTATAACCATTATCATGGTTTAACACAATTACATTTTATTTGCTCTTACTACACTATCCCCCGAACCCTGGCGCCTCAAATCCTAGAACACAGCAGATTTATGGAACATGGATAGGGCTGGATCTGAGAACAATTTAAATGCAGACTCCTTATCTAGCTCAAAAAACATGTCGATACCATTTTCATATGTCTCTAGCTCCTGAATTGGCGCCCTTGATTTGGGCTTTATTAAGCCAATCATACCACCCACACCAGAAAATGCCGGAGATGCGAGGATGGGATCTGTTCCGTGGAATGCGACATCATACATGTCGGCGTGACAGAGGCTGGAATATAGAGTGCCCTGATTCCCGAGCCATATTGCTGGGGAAATGAGGGGCTGGCTTGACGCAACGTCGTATAATGTCGCACAGAGGCTTTCCTCGTCGTATATTGATAGTGTCTTCCATATGAGGTTTGCTAACAGACCGTGACTCTTAGGGATTTGTTCATTGCCACTGAACTTAACAGTAGCAACTGTTACGGGACTCCCTAATAAGGTATTGGGCAAGCCTAGTCGACGACGCACATCAAGCGTCATAAATAGCGTTATTGGCTCATGGACACCGCAATTATCCCATCCTCGTGCTCGAATAGTGGCAAGCCAGATGTAGCTGACAATAGCTGCTTGACGACTGACATTAGGGCCCGCCTCTTTCTTTGCTGTCTCCCATAAGAGATTGATATCGTGTTTTGAGAAATGAAGCATATACGATCTCATATTGCCAGACCTTTCCCAATCGCCGACTGGGATTTCACTTCCAACGGAATATATTTGCGACAGCTCAAGTCGATCCGGCAGCGGTTTCGGCTCCGTATCGTACGACTCATTTCGCAAAGTTGGGAGGACACAAGCCTTTTCTAATAGCTTGACATTTGTCTCCTCATCTTCAAGGTCTGAGGTCGAGTGTAAATCCACGAGGTGGGGAGCAAAGTAAAGTTCTGTAATGCTCAAATATGACCTTTCAGACTGAAACATCAGACTGTATGCTCTTGACCAGCGTTGTGCAAGGAAGATGATCGTGGTTGCGTCTGCAACCGCGTGATTCATAGTTATTCCTAAGCTGAAACCGCCGCACGCAAAGGTTGTTATCTGAATGCACGTTTCGTACAACTTGTTCAGGGGGACTGCTGGCCATAATCCAATGCAGGACCTCCCACTCCGATCCCATGCGTACGAGTCAGGCCCATCTCCAGAAGAATATAGTGCGCGGGAGGGAGGGAGAAGCGCATCTATAGAAGAAGACGCTTGTGCCGTGATGTAATGCACTCCTGGATCATTCCCCGTCCCCCATGTAAGACATAGCTGAGGTTTCGAAGTCGGTGAGGAGTCTGTTGGAAGGCTGTAGTCTAGTTTACCCGAGTATTGAGGAAATTCGTTCAAGGCTTCGGACAGAGAAGAACGAAGGTGATCCAACAGCCTAGGGGTTTGAATAGACCCTCGTGGTCTTGGATAAAGCCAAACCAAAGAACTTCTGCCCCTGGAGTGCCAGGTATCGATGTGAGACAAGGCAACTGATTTGAGAGTGGTAACCTCGATGCTGGGTAGTACATTATGAATTGAAGTTATTGTGACTTTCATTATGATGACACGGTTTTTTCAAAGTTTTTGTTAATACCAGAATGTGTTGGTCAGGCTATTTATACTATTAGTAAGCGCGGCTGCGTCTATTTCGACCCGGTTCCGTAACCTGCATGCACCGGGCATTTAAATACTTTGCCGTCGGGTAATTTCCACTTCACAGTACCTTATCGTTAAAGGTGACTGCTATATCACCATCTATGTGTTGGGCCGTCATTTGCCGGCTAAAAGATACTATGGAAATCTAGAATTGACCAACATCTTTATGAATTAAATACACATCACTTTCAAAGAAACACTTCAAGAAACAGGAACGGAAGGAAAAGGTTAAATAGAATCGAGATGGCATGTAAACCTGTAAATATGGCTATGGTGGTTCCGAGTTGAGGCGCCAGACGCTGAGGTCTCACGAGTACTGCATTCCAGGTCATACAGACTGCCGATAGCGTTTCAACCGCAAGTTACCGTTATTTTGACACGACAATCTTCCTGAAAATTCTCTCCAAAAATGAATCCAATTCACGATATAGTTACTTTAACTGCCCTTTTTGACGAAACTAGTGTTATAACCTCAAAACTGATCAGTGCAGCCATCCACGTCAGCTGCTGCAAGGTTACGAAGATGAGTAGGTAATGAGATTTGTGCAGGAATTCCTTCCGAACCAGATTCTAATTTATTTCTTCAACTTGAGTAGGTTTCACTTAGCTACTTATATCATACCTTGGCCAAAAAATGCTTCTTGCCCTTGTTGACAAACAGAATTTTAGTGAAGAACATGGCCTGTTTGTCAAGGGATTTGAAAACATCTCTGCTAATACGTCATCCCAAGTCAACTCAATAACTGACAAGAGCGACGGCTGTTACAGTTGGACCTACAGTCTATTTTAACTGTTGAGACTTAGGGGCTGACAATCCATATCATGCACCGAAAGAAAAGAAAAGAAAAGTAAGGTTAAAACAAGATTCTCCCTCTCACACTATATTCAAATCCACCTCGAATCTGGCTTTAGATTTAGTGGAAGTTGTCGTGTTCGTTTGTAAGATGAGTTTGTCATTTCGGCATTATAGTCTGCATGTGATCTCCAGCTATTTCCTAAATTATGCCTCGTTACAGTTTTCTTTCTCAAGCTTTTCAGTCAGCTGACAGATCACGTGGTTGCTCTCTGGAGGAAAGATGATAGCATGCAACGAAGTCGATAGAATGATCTCAAAAAACTCTTACTTGATCGACTCTTCTATACATTGATCTAGTGTATCGGAGTATTTTATCTGAACTCTTCTCCCAGCCTCAGGTAATTTAGCATAGCTTCATATTGAGCTGTAGCGCTCTCAGCCTGTCGTAGCTTAAACACTATATTAACCCATGGGTGGAGACTGAAAAAAATTATCATTAATTGTGGATTGAATCAAAAAAAGTTCCTATGTACTTCAAATCACATTGCGGACACATAGATGTTAAGGTTTTCGTTTGCGCGCACTATCCTATCCGAGCCCCCTATTATTATCTCGTGTGATTAGGCCAAAACCTTGGGGTTGTCTCTCCTACACCCTCTGCCACTTATTTCAGATTAGGGCTCCAGAGCTACGCCAAAATCTTCGCCTCGCAAGCGATTTCTCACCAAAACTAGACTCCTTTGTAGTACTATAACTATGCAACCACACTTTAGAAAGCTTCAAAAACCCGAACATTAGAGAGATATACTTATCTCATAACGTACTTGAATTGTACAGAATTCAAAAGATAAGGTAGAGAAGATAAATGTAAAGAGTACTCGGAATTTAATTACCCAAAATTTTATTACTGAACATAGTGAGAATCGGGTTCTTTAATCAATGTTTACTTCCACTCTTTTTACTTTAAAATACCGCTTCTCAGAATTTCACTAAAAGTATATTATTAAAACGCGATGTATCAACATTGGATTAAATGAATTTAATACTTTTAATTTTCAAGAAATGTTTGAGAATAATAACTGCTAAGTAAAGTTTGGTGGGGTTTGAGATCATTAAGGTTAAACTCTTGGTGTACTATTGTATATAAAACGAGCCACAAGTATATCTAGCAGCTATAGGCTGCCACGCTTGTAATACCATGGTTAATGGTATTTTCGTTAATGCATCTCATGTTTTTAACACTTACATCGATTATTATATTCAATTGCCAGCATGTCTAACTTCTCCTATTCGTCGCGTCCATGGCACGATATAAAAGTGGAAGATCCCGATGCAAGTGGCGTTGTGATAGTTTTTCTTGCGCGGGCTGAATTTCATAATGCCCTCACTGTTCCAATGCTTGAGGACTTGATACACATTCTCTCTCTACTGGACAAAGACGACAGAGTCAAATGCATTATAATTGCTGGCGATGGACGAATATTCTGCTCCGGTGTCGACTTGAAGCAAGGATTCGGGGAGATTGGCAGTACGCCAGAGACTCATCGTGATGCGTAAGTACAACTCTTTGGACTTGAGTGAATGGAGATAACTAATGTTCTCTGCGTTGAAAGGGGTGGTCAGTTGGCACTTGCTATTCACCGTTGCCGCAAGCCTACCATTGCAGCAATCAACGGGGCGGCAATCGGTGTCGGCATCACAATGACTCTTCCCATGACGATTCGAATTACTTGCAAAACAGCCAAGATATCGTTTGCGTTCTCAAAGAGGGCGATCTCCGCTGATGCTTCTTCGAGCTTTTACTTACCAAGACTGATAGGTTATAGCAGAGCCCTGTGAGATGCTTATATCTAATCTGCGAAAAACTAATTTCTAATGAAAGCTGTAGGCATCTCTTCACTACTGCTGGCACATATACCGCCGACTCACCTCTTTTGAGGGATTTGTTCTCAGAAATTACCGAATCCCCTGTAGAGGTTGTAACACGTGCGCTTGAGGTTGCCAAGGAGATTGCCATCAATACCTCTCAGGTGAGTTCATATCTTACACGAGAACTGGTATGGAGAGGGCCTGCAAGTCCAGAAGGAGCTCATGTGCTTGAATCCGCCATTTTCCATCGATTATTCAAATCTAGGTAAGTTGTGAAGCATTCTTCTTCACCATTGCTAAAAGCTGAACTGTAATTCAGAGATTTTCAAGAGGGCTTGCAGGCTTTTCAGAGCAAACGAAGCCCAGAGTTCCATGACACTATGGAGAAGATGTCACCAGCGTTTACGCCGTGGTGGTCGGATGATTTTCAATCTGAATTGAAGCTGCGGTCGAAGATTTGATCATTTATTATTTCAATCCAAAGCATTCTCTTACATCTACGGCACGAAATGAGCGTAAAGTATGAATTACTGCATGGGATGATTAATGCTTTGATACTTGGCTGCTAGTGTCATTATTTGATAGGATTGGATTTGGGGCTCGTACAGATCTGACTCAGAAATGGGTTGACATTTGCGCAATATGGAATGGTCAACTGAATTTATCAGAGCTCCGATCCGATCTCATCACTGAGCGGCCGTGGAAATTTGTTGAATGAAGTTGACAAGTTTTAAAAAACTCATAATATTTTAAATTTTATATTAAGTATTTCTAGTATTACTATAGTATAATAATTATAAAGTTTCTACTCTTTCTTAGTGCGCCTATTATAGATACTAACAAGCTCGTATATAGTATTAGATACTTATTAGATACAGGTCTATTGGATAGTAACATGATTACTCTCTCAGTTGAAGGTCTATCTAAATAAAAATTGTAGTAGAGAGCTGGATCTAAATTGTTGAACTAGAGTGTATTTAAATTTGAGTTATTAACTTAGCGTCTATCTAGACATGAACTTTTAGTTTAAAATATAATTTAATGTATAATAATTTAATATCTACTTATATAAATTGTTTTCCTTCTAATTTTTAACTCTTAGTTGTAATGGACGGAATTCATGACCACCTCTATAGTCCCTCAGGCACATAGATCCGACGTAGATCCGACCCCAACCCAAATTAGATCCGGATCGGCAGGTATAAGTACTAGCTATCTAATATAGCTATTCTAGAGATTTTTAATATCCTCTTATACTAGGCCTATAGGCGTCTGCTTGAATTAAGGCCCTTTATCGTCCCACGCACTCCCATATGCCTCTGAGTAACGCTACGTCCGATACTAATCTGAGTAGTCTTGCCTGCGCCGTTACATCAGTAGACTAAGAGATAGCCTACTATTATTTAGAAATATATCCTATTAACTAACTACTACAAGCGAGTTATTAATAAGAAATATAGATTAATTAGATATTATTTATATAAATTTGATCAGCGAGTAGTTGATAAGTTTTTTGATTTTTTTTTATAACTAACTCCCCTAAAGTAGATATCTTATAAGAAGTTGTTGGAGATATAAGCTACTCAGCTGATCTCCAGCAGACTCTAGGTGATCGGGACTACACCTAGAATCTGCAATTGATCTACTATTAGAAGCTGTGATTAATAGCTATAATTAATCGATCTCTAGACACCTATCTATGACGTCTAAGCTTACGCAATCTACTACTAGATAGACTATTCTAGACTCTATCTATCAAGATATATATAGTAGTAGGATAGCTAAGTAGATAGGTGTCAGATTGTGAGGGGTAGTCAAGGACAGTAGACTGTGATAAATATATGTGATAATGCTGGATTAGATTAATAATCATGTCCTCTTCTTGGAGACGCGCCTACACGTCCCCTTAAAGGGGTCTATTTTTCTTATTCTAATCTTAGCCACTATAGCTCTAGCTTAAGTAAGAATTTCTTTTAGTAGCTAGCCTAATTAGCTATATACTTAGCCCCTACTAAGGAGTTTAATATTAAGATAACTATTACTCTTATCTAATACACCTCTTTAGCTTAGAATTTCTCTAGATTTTTAAGCTAGATCACCCTTTAGTTAATTAGCTAGACGCTTAAGTTATTCTTAGATCTTAAGTAGAGATACTATTTAGGCTATCTCTTAATTTAAGCTTTCTACTAGTCCTAATTAAGTTAGAAATCTCTACTATTAGTTTACTAAGAGAGCTTTAGTAAGTCTATCTATAATTATATCTAAGAATTTAGTATATACTACTTTAATCTACCTACTAGTAACTTTTTACTTTAGCTAGTAGTTATAGATATTTATATACTAGAGCTTAGTCTAGAATCTTAAGATCTTCTAGGTAACTAAATAGATAGTCTATTAATTATTATATTAGATTTTAATAGTTAAGCTTAGTAGCTTAATCTTGAGCTCTTAAATTAATCTTAATATAAAAATAGCCTCTTTAGCTACTTAGGAGAGAGCTAGGAGTTTAGCTTTAGTGGTGGACGTAGTAACTATATCTTACTTACTCACTCTCTAGGTAATTAGCCTATTAAATAGCTTAATAGTATATTTCTAGAAGCTCTTATAGTTAATTATATCATTAGTAAAGAATATATTACTAGCTACTTATATAGAGTTACCCCCTCCTAGTTATAATATTAGCTACTTTATTTCTTCTAGATATAGGATTACTTAATCTACTACTCTTTAGTATTCTTAGCTAGAATTAGCTAGGAATTTAGCTAGTCTTAAAGTAGTAAATATAATATCTAGTCTAATATTAATAGTTATATAAAGTAGAGATCTAATCTTATATTAGTATTTATTAATCTCTAATAGAGTAGCTAGCCTTTTTTTAAGTTATAGCTTAGTACTAGTTATAGAAGTATTATACTAGGTTATCTAATCCTTAGCTAGTTAGCTAATCTTCTTATAGTAGGTACCTTAGGATAGATAGATTAGTTACTTTAATTAATCTTTTCTTACTTTAATTCTAAGAAACTACTATAGATTATATCTACTAGTTATTAAATATATCTTCTAGAGATTCTAGATAATAGTCTAGGCCTTTTAAGCCTATTCTTTATTATAGGCTAGAATAATATTATCTATATAGAAGAATATAATAATACTATTCTTAATTATATAGTAGGGCTTATAGGGTATAATCTAGAACTTTAATTTAGTAAGAATAGCTATAAAATCTCTCTACTATAGGGCTAGCGATATCTTTAGCCTATATAGTGCTTT
>PELC01000251.1:0-11769 GCA_005212705.1 Curvularia lunata | reverse complement strand
ATAAGTGCTAGATAGCTACTAAATTCTTATAGGTAGCTCGCTAGTAATTATAGGGACGGCTCTAGCGCGTATAGAGCTTAAGAGCCCTCTTTATAAAGTTATTAACCTACTTCTTACTAATAGAGTTACTAGCGCGCTTATATAATAATTTGTTAGCTATTACTTAAATATTAGTCTTTATAAGCGTAAACTCTCGTGTAGACTTCTTAAAAATACGTCTAACTATAGCCTCTTCTTCTAGTCTATTTAGTTACTTTAAATTTAGTTTATAGTTATATTAAGGGCGCTTTTTAGTATATTAGTAAGATAATATTCTTTAAGGTATATTATAGATAGAGGTAGTATATATTTAGTTTTAAATATATTATAATAAGATATTAGAAAGAATAAGCTAAAGATCTAATTTAAGAAAAGTTAATAGATAGTTATATCGTTAAGATATGACGCGTTGTAGTGTTGACGTTAACGCGCTAGTGGGGCGTGAGCAATTCGCTTATGTGAGTAATTCGCTTGTGAACCACGTTAAGCCTAAAAGGGCTCTAAATATATATTATCTAGACATACTGATATTAATTATAGTATTTTATTATAGTTTTATTGATTAGACCTAGGCTGGCAAATAGGGTATGGAGTACCCTGCGGGGGTTAGAGTAGGGTATGGGTGCTTGGCATGCGGGTGGAGGTAGGGTTGGGTTCGCCAAGACTGGGGTGGAAGTAGGGTTGGGTTACTTGGCGCGCGGGTTAGGGTAGGGTTGGGTTACTTGGCGTGCGGGTTAGGGTAGGGTATAGGGTACCCTATAGGGGTATCTTAAAGTCATGATATCATAGATATAGAATATAGTAATATATATCTATGACGTCATAGATATATAATATCTATATCTATATCTAGATATATCTAAGCCTAGATAGGCTTTAAAAATATATTTTATAATATTAATTATAGTATTTTATCACAGTCTATATTAATTAGACCCAGCTTAGCCCAGCGCTAAGTAACCCAACCCTACCTCCACCCTAGTCTTGGCGAACCCAACCCTACCTCCACCCATCTTTAGTAACCCTATACCCTACCCTCACCCTGGTCTTGGTAGTTTTTAGTAACCCTCACCCTACCCCAACCCAATTCTTGGCAACCCAACCCTACCCTAACCGCACCCTATTTACCAGCCTAATTAGACCTAGCTTAACCTAGCATTAAGTAACCTAACCCTACCTCTACCTATCTTTAGCAACCCTATACCCTACCCCCACCATGGTCTTGGTAGTTTTTGGTAGCCCTACCCCTACCCTAACCTAATCCTTCGCAACCCAACCCCACCCTACTCCTACCCTATTTGTCAGCCTACTCTGTTCTAATAGATTACTAGAAAATAACGGTATGGTTTACTTTGTCAGCCATCTCACCCTAATCTGGACCGAGACTAAGGAAGTATAGCGTAAATCCCGTGTAATAGTTGGTACGGTATAGCGCTCGCTGTTATGCATCGCTTGCTTGTAAACTACATTATATGTAGTCTAAAGACCTATCACAGTCCAGATACTAGTATATCTAGAAATCTTTCTTTATCTTAAGATATAGCATATTCTAGTGACAACCTCTTATCTAGAAACTGTACATTGTCCAGAGACTAGTCAGTGTCTGTGGATAAAAGGTGTGTCATGACATATCGTAACAGATATAGTAATTTTCACCTAGGCTTAGCAAAACTAGCTCGCGAATTTAGGTGGCTCCCAACCCCGTAAGGGACGTTACTATGGCGGCGTATTATAGATTGCCTTTACTTGGGCTATCTTATATTTTCTATTAAGGTACTGTCAGCTTCATGCTCTATGCCTATTATGATATAGTACACACTTTCTAGCTATGTCCTAGTCTAAATCAGCTAGGCAGCCTTGAGTGTTGTACTTATGTATATAGAAGCTCCACTACACAGGCCCCTCATCAATGATCCTGTTGCTGTGTTCTGGTTAAATAAACTCAACCGTGATGCTCGAATTAAGAAGGTCCTCAAACATGGATAACCGGAAATTGAAAGGGGTACTACATATATATCTTGTGGGCAAGCGGGTTGTAACAAGGACACGTATAAGAGATGTGTTATAGGGACAAAGAATTCATCAAGGGCACTCGATGTCATATGGGCTGGTAATAGTGTTTAGTATCTCTTTTGTAATCTCACGAATCTTAGTGGGGTGCTCATTTCGATTATGCGCATTCTATTCATCGTCCAAGTTTGATTATGGATATAATCATCAACAATGACTCTACTAAAAATCTCTGCTTACTATGGTGTAACCAGAGGGAAGAATCACAATGAAGAAACTAAACCTAGAAAACTATCCAGTTTGCCTGAGTATGTTGTGTATAACAATGGGAACATGGACCCCTTTCGTTTTTTGAAGGTTAGGTGAGGCTATTCTTAGAAAATATGGGTGGTTAAGCTATGTACCTTGGAGTTCTTCCTTTGGTTGGATGACCATCGATCTACCTTTGATTCAAATGTTGCTTTTTCGGCACATTTACATCTTATTCTCCATAAAGCCTATTGTTGACTGAATTACCCGACTCAATTCTCTAGAATTATGGCTCCCATAACGCCCTGTATCGGCCTTTAAATTCTGTCTGACCGTGAGAAGCTTCAGGGGAACCTGATGGTATTCGGGAGAATAATCTACGTTCCGAATGCCCGTTCCCTGTATTATACTTTTAGGGGACTACAAGCTCTATACTTTAGCGATGGCTTTATCACCCCTATAATGTTGTGATTCGTGGACATTGACTATATTGGAAACATCACTACAAGTTGCATTATGGTGCACGTCGCAATCAGAGCTTGCCATCAGCTACAACCAAACACGAAGAGTCATGGGCCGCAAAGTACCATCTTATCCAATCTAGAGACGACATTTTACTATGCCAGAGTACCCTTTGTTTGGCTGTTCGACAAGCCAGCATACGACCCGACCAACCTTTCAGAGGATTTGCAGCATTCTTTGACCCTTGTCCTTGACAAACACCCTCACTACGCTGGAATGCTCAGCCTCGAGAGACATTTGAAGCTCACGTGGGGCACCGAACAGGATCCGGGCTTGGAGTTCATTGAAGCAAAATGTTCTTTGCCCATGAGCGCTGTACTTCCACCGACAGTACCGAGGGAATCTCAGGATGTGCCTTATCTGTGGGATAGAACCGGCAAGGACTGCAATGCCCTATGTTTTTCGAAGCCTGTAGACCCAGCTTTCAACATTCGGATCCAAGTCACCCTTTTTGAGTGTGGTGGTTTTGGGATTGGCATAGTTTGGAACCATGCACTAGCAGATGGTGGCAGTTTGGTCAGATTTATACGCTGCTGGTCGGAGATACACGAGGTAATCTACAACCCAGCACCAAGTGGAAGTCTAGTTCAGTCCACCTCCACCACCATGCTGTTTGATACGAAGATCCTTGAAGAGAGAGTAACAGCGCAGGTCGCCCAAGGGGATGTCTCTGACGTGTTATTACTCGCACGCTCTTTGCCAACTATAAATGCAGATCATACCATTATGGAGACTGTGGGACGGAGCAACATCAGGGGCATCAACGAAGAACCTCAAAACATGGCCTCTATCATGTTACACTTCCAAGCGCATCAGGTTAGGCAGATACAGGAGGATGCCAGTCAAAAAAGCGGTGGCACTATCGGCTGGGAAGCTGCAATACTTGGTTACATGTGGTGCCTGATCAACAGAACGCGGAACCTGTATGACGACTCCGCAGCTGTCGATCTATTTTTGCCAGTAGACCTTCGTCCCCGCCTGCGCCTACCAACTGAACTTATGGGAAGCCCTATCCTAACTGTTCGAGTAAGGAGCACAGGCAGAGATTCTTGCAAGGCTCCCGAACTATTGGCCAGAACTATAAGAGACACGCTCCGGATGTTTAACCCTGAAGCTTTGCAGGCAGCAGTATACGATGTAGCTTCTCACAATCCAAAGTTTGGCCAAGTTTCGATGGGAGAACATAATATCATTTACACTAGCATGTCACATCTCAGCATTTACGACATCACCTTCTATGGAGCGAAAGCACGACTTGGTTCAGCTGCTTTTGTTGGACGCGGGGGATGGATCTTACTTACAAAGGCGGAGCCAAAAGCCCCGCTGGCAAAGAGGAGCCCACATGGGGAAAAGAACAATGGAAATGCTTTTGAGCATGGGGTAAATATCTTTTTTGAGATTCCAAACGCTATTAAACCTCGGTTTTATGAAGAAGTGATGAAGGAGAGGAGGAAGAGGAAAAATGAAAGTATTACAACAAAGATATGAATCAAAACATAAAACTGGGTTACTCATATAGATTTCTTAATTTTCTTTCTTTCCATTCTTCTATTAGGAGCTTGCCTCTAGTAATTGAATATTAACATACATTTACAACCTTATAACGTGCTGAATAAGCGAGTTGGCTAGGCAAGCTAGTTGGCCACCCTACCAAGTTTGCGCACGCGGTTTAACTCTATATACAACCACTCTAGGCCATATATTCTAAATACCTTTAAATAAAATGGACATTTAGCTTACGATCTATTCTCTTAGTACCTATTAAATCTAGAGTAACTAATATATAATAGTAATATTTAACGTAACACAATTAACACTATAGAATAGGTGTGATAGGAAGCCTACCTAACATGATTACTAGCCCAATTTAAAGAAGCTTACTAAGCTAGAAGAGAAGGTGATAGTTAATTATATACTTAATCTAGGTCTACGTGGATTCTCGCCTACCTACATAGCTATGCGCGATATAGCTAATAGACTATTAGCTACACGCGGCGCTAGCTAGATTAGGTAGAAGTAGCTAGTTAACTTTATTAAGCGTAAAGATAGTCTTATAATATATTTTAATTAGGTATATAATAAATAGAGAGCTCTATATAAAAATTTAATCTTAATTAAAAGCTAGTTTAAGCTTATAGAGTAGATAAAGGCTAAGTATAGTATCTATAATAAGAACTACTATCAATTTTATAAAGCTTGCTAATTAATAGATAAAATTATTACTTAATGTATTATTATATTATTAGAAAGAAGAGCTAGACTAAAAGCTATCTAGTAAGGTAGTTATAAGTAAGTAATATTTATCGCTAGAATTAACGTAGCTAGCTAGTCTATCCTACTATTTCTAATCTTTACTAGTAAGTACTACCTATCTACTTAGTATAAGAAGATAAAGATTCTATATAACTAGATAATTATAGTTAGTAATAATAGCTAGATAAATAATAAGTTAGATATTATATAGATAAAGTACTTCAACTCTTATATAAAGACTCGCGTTATTAGTATATATTATCTACTTATTCTTAGTAGCTATAAGAGCTACTACTCTCTTATATTCTAAGAGTTCTATAAGGTGAATAATATCTACACTCTCTATATACTATCTTATTTATTTTACGTACTTTAGTCTTTTGATATTAGCTATTTCTTACTATTAAAGCGCGTATATAGCTATAAAGTAGAGAGTTTTATCTATTACTATATTAAATATATTACTAAGCTTAAGTTTCTATCAGCGTTTAAGGTAGCGTTTAATTAATTTTTTACGCTAGCTAATATCTACTTAGCTTTTTAAGGCGTAGGTATTATTTCTCTCTAGCTAGATGCTATTCTATTAAAGCTTAACGTATAGCTACGTACGCCTACTTCTTTAGCTACTCTCGTAGAGGCTCTCTAGGAGGCTCGTACTCTAAGTAATTCACGTAAGCTTAAAGCCTAATCTACGTTATTACGTAACCGTGTTTAGGGATATTAAAGCTTATTACTAGCTTTAATTATTATACTAATTAACTAGCTTAAGAAAGAAGCTAAAGTAATAATACTCTTAGCGAAGCTGATACGTAATTGAATAGCTAGCCTTAAGAAAGCTAATAGAGCGGTTTCAGAATATAGAAAATATAAAAAAAAGTAGATATAGAAGTATAGAATCCTTATAAAGGTGTCAGATAAGTGACAGCATCTGGGTGTGATCGAGCACTCGGATTCTGCGATCTCAACCAATCAGGGCTGATTGCCAAGGCCTACCCCTAGGCGAGGCTGATACTCAGCGGCCTACCTGATACAAAAAGCAATAGCCATAGCTCTCATAAGGGGCGCGCCCTCGCGCCCCTACAGAGGGCAGACAGCGATCAGATCAATCAATACTATCAGTTTCCTCCTATCATTTTATCACAGTCTTTTATCACAGTGATCTAAATCAATCCTTGATCAGAAAACCCCTCACAGTCTAACAAAAGGGAGCTAGCGAGGATCTACTTATTTAGTGTAAGGCTAATTAGTAGATTACTTATAAAGATCGTTAAGGAGGGAAGTAATTAGATATTAGCTACTAGGCTCTAGTATAGTATAATAGGTATAGAGAGCCTAGCTATAATTCGCGTAGATATAAAAGAGATACTCTAGATACTACTTAGTCTAACTATTACTCTTTATATAATATAATCTTACGTTGTTAAGACATATATTTATAGAGGTGCGTAAACTTAGTAGGGGGGCCAACTCGCTTGCCTGGCCAACTCGCTTATCCAGCACGTTAATCATTGTACTATAACGCGGTTCACCGTAGAGCGCCGCACCCCACCTTAATAATGATAACGTGTAATATCTTGATAAACACAACTCTAGAAAAGCTATACTAAAGTTGGTGTATGAACGATAGTTTCTAGGCTTACTAGATATTGAATTTAAAGTACTCAGCGCCTAGAAAAGGTCTAACGTGTTGGATAAGCGAGTGAGCCAGGCAAGCGAGTGAGCCACCCCACCAACTTTGCGCACCTTTACAAGCGCGTAGCTCTACTATATTATAATAGTATAGATATATATTAATATAGTAGATTAAGTAGTATCTATATTATCTTTCTTATATATACGTGCGTTATGTCTAGTCTCTCTACACCTACTATAGCGCGCTAGAGCCTAGCGGCTAATACCTAATCGCTCTCCTCCTTAACACTCTTTATAGGTAATCTACTTATAAGTATTATATTAAGTAATAATATCCTCGCTAGCTCCTTTTATAAGCACTCCTTACTTCTACATTTTTTTTTACGCTATCTATGCTTTATAGCTACCTTATTAGTCTTTTTAAGGCTAGCGATTTAATCGCATATTAGCTTAGCTAAGAGTATTATTATCTCTACCCCCTTCTTAAACCAGCTAATTACTATAATAGTTAATACTAGTAATAAGCTTTTATACTATTAAACGTGATCGCTTATTAGTATTAATTAGATTTTAAGCTCACATACGTTGCTTAGCGTAAAGGCCTGCTAGAGAGCTTATATAAGAGCTAGTAGAGCTGGCGTAGTTAGCGTACGTAGCTATATATTAAGCTTTAATAGAATAGCATCTAGCTAGAGAGAAATAAGGCCTCCACCCTAGAAAGCTAAGTAGATATTAGCTACTATAAATAATTAATTAAATAATACCTTAAACGCTAATAAAAACTTAAATTTAGTAATATAGTTAATATACTTATATATTAGACTCTCTACTTTACAGCTATATACGAGCTTTAATAGCGAGAAATAGCTAATATTAAGAGACTAAAATAGGTAAAATAAGTAAGGTGGTGTATAGAGTATATAAATATTATTCTATTTATAGAGCTCTTAGAATTAAAGTAACTAATAGCTTTTATAGATATTAAGAATAAGTAGCTAGTATTCTCTAATAATCTTACTTTGTATATATATAATAAAGTGCTTTAATTACTAAACTTCTAGCTTATTAGTTATCTAGCTATTATTACTAACTATAATTATCTAGTTACATAGGATCTCTACCTTCTTATACTAGGTAGATAGGTAGTACTTACTAGTAAAGATTAGGAATAGTAGGATAGACTAGCTAGCTACGTTAATTCTAGCGATAAATATTACTTACTTATAACTATCTAGCTAGACAGCTTTTAGTCTAGCTCTTCTCTCTAATACTATAATAATAAGCTAAGTAGTAAATTTACTTATTATAAAGCTAGCTCTATTAAATTTATAGATATTCTTATAATAGATACTATACTTAGCTTTTATCTACTCTATGGACTTAAACTAGCTTTTAATTAAGATTAAGTCTTTATATAGAGCTCTCTATTTATTATATACCTAATTAAAATATATTATAAGACTATCTTTACGCTTAATAAACTTATATAGCTACTTCTACCTAACCTAGCTAGCGCTATACGTAGCTAGTAGCTTATTAGCTATATTACGTATAGTAGCGTACGTGGGCGTAAATCTACGTAAATTAAGATTAAGTATATAATTAACTATCACCTCTTCTTCTAGCTTAGTTAGCTTCTTTAAGTTATACTAGTAATCTCATTAGGTAGGGTAACTAGCGCGTTGGTGGTGGAGTGTAGCTCGCGAGATATTAAACGTCTTAGTAGTGTATCTCTTAGTTTAAATTTACTTTATTTTAACAGCTAAAATTATAAGATATATATTAGCGTATAAGAGACTTTAAAAGCTTATTAGGGGTACGCTATAGCTAGTTGAAGTTAAGGTGTTGTGTAAAGTTGGTGGGGTGGCTCACTCGCTTGCCTGGCTCACTCGCTTGTCCAACACGTTGTAATATTTACATAATATGTTTATATGGTGAGATTGCCACCCTAGTAACACCCCATCAACTTCTACCACAATACTATTATTCGACTTAATACCTCTACCTAATAAAATGCAAAACGTTTTCAAAGAATTATAAATATAGCTTACGCTATAGACTATTAAATAGAATAGAATACCATCCCTTAGAAAGACTATAAAGCTCTGTAGTATCTTTTTACTAAGATTCTTTACCAAATTAAATTATGTGAATTATAAAATAATTCTACTATTATTTTATACTATAACTAGTTATTTCTATATTAGACTAAGTAGAAGATAAAAATACTCCAATTTTCTTTACAATTCGAGCATTTTAAAAAGACTATCATTATCTAAACTACTTTACTAATAGGATGCTCTTTAACTACTAGATATTTTATATATTTTAGATATATCCAAGGCGTTACTATAGATATATCTAGTTAAAGCCTATATTAATAAGATATATATTAAAGCGTTTAGTCTTTTGTAAATCCTGTTGCCTTATAGAACCTTTTAATTATATACTAAAAGTATTAGTGAGATCTCTGATTAAGGTAGGAGTTAAGGGATTTTAATCTCTATTAGCTGTATATAAGAGAAGCTGATAGTCTATAGTTATATCGTTACCTAGTTACAATATATCTACTTATTATCTACCTTTCGCCCTACGAATATATATTTATATATATTACTAACTACTTAATAAGCTATTTTATTTATCTAAGGAAGTTATATATCTACTTACTCTATCAACTCCCTTCTAAATAATGCTTTTTATAATACAAAAAGTAGCTAATTGTTAACTGCGTACTATATTTTGATATGCAAGAGTTTTTACTGTACCTTTTTACTATCAGGGATCTAGCTAACTCCTTGCTAGCTATCTAATACTATTACCTTATAGTCCAAACTAGCTAAAAGTACTTATTGAGCATTGACTAGAGCTTAAAACGAAGTTTAAATGAAGACATAGCTATAGAGGAGGCCTTTATATGAATTCTAAGTTACATAGATTTAGTTCTACCTAGTGTAGAATACTAAAACTAGGTATAGAATCTAGAATAATAAAATATAAGGTGGTTCACGCGGGAGTAGCTCACATAAGCAGGTGACTCACGCCCCACTAGCGCGTCAACGTGTTTCGATCTGTCCAGAGACATCCCTAATCTCTAGATACCGACTATTCTTTAGATAAGGACTAGTTTCTAGACTATACTATATCTTCTAAGAAGGATAGGTCTTATGAAATAGAAGTATCTTTATTACTACTAATATATGTCAGAATATATGGATATCAATCAACATATTCTAGCTAGGCTGCAAGTGGATAGATCGTGCTAGGGAAGAGAGCTGGAATGATTGAAAGATATTCGATTAGACTTGACTAGGTTGATTAGATTGAGATTGCCAAACTTCTCTATCTCTTTAGTCTACTTGACTGTCCTACTACTATATAAACTTTAATAGATAGAGTCTAGAATAGTCTATCTAGTAGTAGATTGCGTAAGCTTAGATATCATAGATAGGTGTCTAGTAATCGATTGATTATAGCTATTAATCATAGCTTCTAATAGTAGATCGATTGCAGATTCTAGGTGTAGTCCTGATCACCTAGAGTCTGCTGGAGATCAGCTGAGTAGCTTACATCTCTAACATATCCTACCTATTTTAATAGAATAATCTCTTAATCTTGCAGAGCCTCTAAAGATACTTGGTTACATATATTATAGTCTTTATATTAAGATAGAGCTCATCTAGTCTTAGTATAAAGCTTGACATATAGTTATCGCTCTATAATAATAATTTACCAGCTAAAGCGCTAAGTGACTATTTGACTGCCTGTGGTTAAAACCGAGGGTGGTAATTCGTTTACTTGTTGATTGTAACATACTCCTTGGTAGACAAGTGTAAGAATGTATTAGCAGTGAACTTTTATACATATAAAACAAACCGCGAGATCCGATATTAATACAACTATTGAATGCGATCTTTCAAAGACACTACTGACGAAGCTATATCAACCGTGTTACCAATAGGTAGGCTGTAAACCATAGGTATATCTATGCTACTGCATCAATTTCCTTCATCTTCGAACCATATAAGGCCAATATTTTCTCAGTTATGAGATCAATATCCTTCTTCGTGTTCGGCAACCAGTGTCCAACAGGGGATTCAATGACAATTCTTTTCTCTGTCTGGAAATGCGGTACCAGAAGTTGCTGAGTTCTCAAACTTGGGTCTTTGAGGCCATGTATGTGAATCGAGGGTACGCTGATTATGCAGTCGCGATATTCGGGCAAAGTTGCCACAGGAAATTCCAACGGGGGGTAAGCGCTGTGGAAAAATACCCCAAACTTGAATATTGAGAGCGTAAATTTGGAAAGAATTTCATCGTCATCACTCTGGCTCAGTTGTGACCGAAGGCTCTGCTGCTTGAGTATTCCTGCAGAAACTCGTCCACCATGCGAAAACCCTAGCACACCGACCCATACCGGCGAAGAGATAGGTGGATCCAGCTTATCCAGAACCATACGGAGTCCCTCTGAGCGATCAAATCCAGAGTGATCATATTCATCCTTGTCATAAGCGTCTTCGTTGTCCCGAGTCCAGCGGTAATAGGGCCCGCAGCCCTCGAAAACAGGCAGTATGCCGGGTCCGGGCTCAGCTTCGTATGGGCCATTTGGATACACCAACTCGAAATATGGTTCTAGTCGACGTCGGAGCTGATACGTCTGTGCTTGGAAGATTTCGGAATTGCTGCCAAGCCCATGGAAGCAAAGGATTCGAGGTTTCTGTGCCATAGCGTCTTTTGAAGTTGAATTGTAGAACTAGGAGTGGTGTAGTTGACGAGGTGAGGAGTTGAGTTTAGAATTAGTTCCTCAGCACACGTTGGAAGAATGACCATTTATATGAAGAAGAGGTGCTCGTGATTTGCGTCAATAGAAGTATGAGTTAGCTACTACTCCTGGTCTATTAGTGGTACATTTTTCGGCTACGTATATATATATCTTCCTAATCAAGCATTCCCTTATCGAAGTTCAAAACATGATAAGGTCAATTAGGTTAAATTACAAGGGGGTGACAAAAATAAAAAGAACGCGAAAAAATTATAATTTTAAAATTAACATAGAGATCGGAA
>PELC01000250.1:0-12334 GCA_005212705.1 Curvularia lunata | reverse complement strand
ATTCTACTAATTAATTTAGTATATTATAATAGTTTATTCACTATAATAAAAGACTCTAATAACGTGTCGACGTTGTCGCGATAGTGAGGCACTGGCGATTCGCTTGGGTTGGCGATTCGCTTGTGAACCACGTTATAACTTTGGGCTCCTTGCAGTTCCCTGATAGGGGCTAGCCCATAGCACTTCTTCACCCAATTCGCTGCTAGGAATTAGTATTTGAGTACTAATTACCGGTCGACCCTTGGACCCGGAAGCCTTTTCCTGTCTTGTCCCACAATATAAGTTGAATATTAAATAAACTCCTATCACTGAGCGCACTCAGCATACATTATTCCAAATCCGCCGCCCCGTATCATTTCAGCTTCGACACATCTACCCTCGTTGTAACAGTAATGCCGTTAGGATTGTTCAGTCTTGCTATACTCTCAGTCGAAGACCTCGGTCCACCCATTGGCGAATTCCTGCCAGAAGAACATGAAACCTGGCTCGGATCCCCCGCAGTGACATATGTCGTCTTCTTGGTCGTTGCATTAGCCGTGTTAATGGTAGTCAGCATATATGGCTGGTCTGCGGCATTGGCATTGTTGACATTCGCATCGATACCGCCGGCAAAATAGCCAAACTCCTGATCTAATGCCTTGGGCGATGCAAGGACGCTGTAAGCTTTACTCGTATGACGGTCTTTTGTACCATGCGAGTGACTATTCGAGTAATATTTTGGCCGCGATGAAGTCTTGCCTGAGGCCTTGCCGTACGTCGATGCGAGAATCGTGCGGAACAGCGGTTTAAGACAGGGAAGATTGCCAGCCATGACACCTACGCCGCATTCGACTACTGACCAGATGGTCAAGTTACGTGAGTCCCACAAGAAGTCACCGGTGCGTCCGTACTCGGACAGGTGTGTTAGCTTGACTATAGAAGCGCTGGCGGCGAAGGTTCCCATGGCGAGGATGCATATGAGTGAGATTTTGTTCCGCCAGTTCATTTGCACGTTCCAGAGCATGGATATCTGCATGGTTGATTAGGTACAGTCGATTAGCTCTGTGTGTTGACGTACAGGTATGATTAGGGAGAACGAAAGATCGGTGATGATACTCATAGCCGCATTGAAATAGGCAAGGGCTTTTATCGTAGGTATGGACCAGCACGTGCCTTTGACTGTGTGATCCCAAATCATGTTGATAGGGGTACACTGGGCAAGAAGTGTTACGACACAACCAGCCGTGTAGACCGACATGAAAACTGTTCTATGTTAGCAATTGTCACTTCAAACTTATATGTGCATGTAGACTCACCAATGATTCCTATGATGAGCCGCCTAAAGAATGGTCGAACTGCGATTCTCAAGAGAAAAAGCCCAACCGATACCTTCACTGCACACGTGGCGACAACATATGTCGGCTGTGTTATGAAATTGAGCTTCATTCCCTTTCGAAAATCGCTGGGGTCAATGTACTCGACGTGTCGCCCTGCTCCGTGCATTACCTGTGGAACGATGACGCATTGGCCAAAAACGGCCTTTCCATGCATCAGCGTTGTCTGAGAGAATTAATGGGGCTTTCGTACCAAGATTACAGTCAAAATCATCGTATAATCCTGGTGGACCAATGTGTCAGCAGAAGTCAATTACACTTTCAGTTGCACTCACATCCCACCCGACGTTCCTAATCATCTTAACTCGGACATAAATTCTCACTATTGTGGTAAGCACAGCGAGTGTGGTAAGCGTCAAAGTGACACCGAGAATGGTGGGGCCTGCATTCTCGTCGGGACGAATTGGTGCGTTTGCTGATGGAATCATGGTCGCGGAGGGCATGTGCTCAAATGAAACTCCAGATACAAGATACCTGGGAGCATGCCATGTCCTTTATGTTGATCTCTGAAAGATAGGTAAGCAACGTTCACTAGCTGAAACTCTCACCCTTCTAACTAGTGGCACACTACGGGATGCGCGATTCGCCAAGACTGGTCCCTTGTACAGTCTTTTAACCACAGCAGTAGTTTTATGAGAAACACTGCCTTTTTCACATTGAGCTTTCTATCATATAGCTTACGCCCTTCTAGCCCTGGTGAGAATTTCGAATCACTATGCAGTTGCTCGAACATGGTGAACAATCAAAGGGCGTGTGTCAGGCAAGACTTGTACATACGACTTTCGGCTTTAACATAGTACGCTCAGTGTGTATGATCGTATCTTGGCGTAGAATTCAAATACGCTTGGCAAAGACATCTCTCCAAGATATGGTATTGAGCATGAGAGCAAGTCCTCGTGTGGTGAAGACCACTGTGAACGATCAGCCAATGAGCATCAGCAGTGGGAACGGAGGCCGAGAGGATTTCGGGAGGCGGTGCACCAGTAGTCTGATAAATACCGGAGTGCTTTCCATGCCTTTTCTAGCGCTGCGCAACGGCCTCACACAGTATGTTCAAAACGTGATGTAGCACATGGTCTTCCATGCCCTGAACTACTCGTCGGGCCATTCACCGAATTTCCCGTAGCTTGTGCATTAACTTCCATAGGCGCCCAGAACCCGGAATCCTTTCCAAGTTTGCTGGCTGGTGTTCCATGAAACTTCGATGGCTTGTCATGCAAACCATAAAGTATATTACTTCAACGAAGACCCTTGGCGAGCTAATTGAGTTAGTACAGACGTGAGTTGGGGAGCCGACCACAAATATGATCCGAGGTCCAATACTTCGTAACATCACGCGAGAAGTGAGGTGTCTCTTGGCGGGTGCTGCAGCCAACTGAGCGTGAATCAATTCACCAGTATCCGGGGAAGGCTAGTAAGGGCATGGGTCCAAACCCATGAGAGAAGCGTTCCATTTACAATAACTACTTTCAAAGGAGCATGCGATGTCTGTATAGGTATCGCACCTGTCAATGTCATGCTTGGTTTCCCGTTCATCCTCGGTACCAAAGCGAGGAAGGTAACTCATAGGAACCAATGAGAGCTGTTCGGCCATTCATACGATTAGTCACGCTAACAGATGCGAGCGATACAGAGGCTCTAGCCATAATAGGCATGTGATTTGCACTAGTACATTGATCGTCCATGCAGGGGAGGGAGACCGTCACTTGGAAAGACGCGGCTAATGCTCGCCAGACCTTGGCGCCGTGCCGGTATGTCATCCGACGCCGGGCGCACAGTGCTGCTCTGTTCCTCATTGACTATGCCCAGTTTGATGACCGCTAGCCTCAGATAAGCAATTCAGACCACCTCACGAGCATGTTGGTAAGTATCGTCTTGACGCCCTAGAAACCTCACTTTTGGAATTTTTGGCTAACTCTTACTTAGCTCTCGCTAATGCCAGCACCACAGGGAGATCGCTCAATTCCCATGGTAGGCAGAAAACAGTTTAGCCAATCATAGTCAATAGGCCCGGCGCTACAGGCTAGACTGGCGTACGAAATGTGCCCTGAGTATATATTCCAATCAACATGCATTGCTTTTTCTGGTAGCACAATTCCAGAACTTTGTTTCCATCCTCCCTTCCTTCTATTTGGCCATCTTTCAAGTCCGACTCTGTGATCTGCAAGACAAGATGCATTTGCACATACTAGCGCTTGTTCTTGGCGCAGGATTACTCTCGAACGCCCTTCCTGGACGACAAAATGACGCATCTTCACTGCCTACTGAGCCTTCGGAAGATTCTGCAGTCGCTAGCGAGCAGATTCAACAACTTGCTTCGTTCGCTAAGGAGCAGCAGTTCGATACTACGCCAGGTGCTAGTAAGGGCAATCGGATGACGTGCAATATCAATACTGTTGCCATACGCCGCGAGTGGAATGCCCTATCAAATGAGGAACGCAAGGCTTACACGGATGCTGTGCTCTGTCTACAATCTAAGGAGGCTAGAACACCAGCTTCTATAGCAGCTGGGGCAAAGTCTCGATTTGATGACTTTGTAGCACAACATATGCTGAGTACCTTGTATATCCATTACACCGGCACCTTTCTTGCATGGCACCGCTATTTTACCTGGCAATACGAACAAGCGCTCCGTAATGAGTGCGGCTACAAGGGATACCAGCCATATTGGAATTGGGCATTAACAGCTGAGAGTGGTCTTGAAAATTCGACCATGCTTGACGGCTCTCAGTACTCTATGTCGGGAAATGGCGAGTACATCCCTGGTCAGGGGGAAATTGTCCTCGCAGGTACTGGGCCGCCTGAGATTCGTATTCCATCAGGCAGCGGCGGAGGTTGCATCAAGAGTGGGCCGTTCAAAAACATGAGTAAGTCAGTTCCTTCTCTTTCTCGCTCTCAATCAGCCATAGCAAATCGATCTTCTTTGCTGACTCGCTACAATCAATAGAAGTTAATCTGGGTCCTGCCTCTCTCCCTCTCACAAACGGCACCACCATTGCAAATGGTGACGGCTTCTCGTATAACCCACGCTGCCTCAAACGGGATCTAACTGACTACGCCAATAAGAAATGGGCTAACGCGCCTGCCGTCGCTAGCCTGATTCTCCAAAACAAGGATATCTGGAACTTCCAAATGACTATGCAAGGCTGGCCTGGGGGACAAGATCTTGGGGTACATGGTGGTGGGCATTTCTCTATTGGTGGTGATCCTGGCCGCGACTTCTTTGTTTCCCCTGGCGACCCACTATTCTATCTACACCACGCGCAGATCGACCGTGTATGGTGGATCTGGCAGCAGCTTGATCGAAAGTCGCGTACGGGCGAGGAGGGCATCTCAGGCACAGGCACATTCCTGAATATGCCCCCCTCAGCAAATACCACGCTAGAGACAGTCATCGACTTGGGATATGCGGCAGGTCCAGCCGTGAAGATGCAGGATCTCATGAGTACAACTGACGGACCCATGTGTTATATCTACATCTAGTAGGTAATGCAGAAAGACCTCTATAGGATCTCGGGTAGTATGGGTTCGTGTGCGTACTAGAGTGCACGGCTGAGTCCAAACCGATTGCAAGTACTATGCAGTAACTTTTACCTATATTCTCCTCTGTGTACCTTTGAGCATTTTTCCTCGTCTCTTCACTATTAATTTCTTTCAATATATCGGGGCCCCACCGCGATTACATGTTAAGCTATTTATAATTTTCTAATACTAGTTATTCACTTATTAAGCGCGTCCCTTAGTAAAGTTTTTACATCTATGCTAGTTTCGATCTGGCTTAGTGCGATACTCTTAGGTAGTATTCTTATGCCGCATTGAATGCCCTAGCTATTAAAAAAATGGCTATAGTCTATATTCAATCTTTGACTTGATACATAAATTATCTGTCGTCTATAGTGCGCAGTTCACTTATCTAGTTATTTCTAAGGCAGAGTATGCTGCCATAAGGATCCCCTTTTCCTCGCAAAAGTCGAAGAGGGTAGTTTGTTGGAAGCTGTGATAAAAGTGTCCTTAGATTGTGGATTTTCGAAGTAATCGATGATAAAGAAGATCCTAATGGCGCGGACTTTGTCAGTACCGAGTAACCTCTCCATAAACTTGTAGGTGGTGCAAGGGAAACAACTTGCCCTACTGGCCGTTGGATGCGGCAAGAGATTTAAGCAGATATCAGGGGCTCAGACTAGGAAGCTGAAGACACACGGGCTAGTGTATGAGAAAGAAGTTGAAGGATTCAACACCAAGATCCTAGAGCAACTAATCAAGGGCGCATTCAACATCTCGTAGTGCATGCTTGGTTGTCTATAACTTTCTACTTGGAAAGATTTCTAAGCGTCATTAGACACTACTCTAACGAATGTCTCCCCAAATTCTACTTCGTTGCGATGAATGGCCGCGTAGTCGATATGGCGATAGTCTACTCTAAGAGCGGTCTCTACAAACCGCTCCACCTCGCCAGGCTTAGCTTACCATATACCAAATCCGAACGAGGGCATCTGCACACCTGTGTTAAGGATGAAATGCGTGGGAAGAGCCATGAATAATGCAATGTAAGGTCAATTTGATGATATGACCAACGCGAGACAGTGCTATGAAATTTGAAAGATAAGACCAGGGATACCAACATCGGAGCGCAGAATTCCTTGCGTGTAATATGTAGGCCTATGCTGAGTTTTGCTAGATGACTAGTGTGGTTCACATTAGGCATATCATGAGAGCTGGAACGGGGCAGCTACCGCTAGCCGGTCGCCGAAACTTTGTGGGTCAATTCCTCCACTTCCGATAAGCTAGCTAGGTAAGTATCGGAAACGGATATCATTCCCATTGGCCTATCCTCGTCATCCACTTGCAGCAATGCCTTCGAATGACAACGCGCAGCTGGCACTAGCGATAAGGGATTGTACATTATGGCCCAAATCAGCACAGCTTTCTCATGAACGTGTTATCAAAGTTACGCGACCTTGCGATATTTGCAAAGCGAAAAAACCCAATGGTTCGGGCGAACAACCATGCCATAGCTGCGTCCGCCATAGTCTACACTGCCAGTGCGAAGCTGCGAACACGAGGGGAAAGATGGCTGTGCCTCGCACCTCCAGCCCAGTTGCTCTCGTCAACGTTCAACAATCGAGCACTTCTCCAGCTGCACCTCTTATGATTAATCCACAAAATACCGTTGCTCGGAGCGCAACCAATGCGGACCCGCCATTACAGGCTTCACCAGACCTAGAGGTGCATGGGCAATTCTCTAATACCACGTCGGGTCTCTCATTTCTTCATCAAACTTGGCGATGCATTTTGAGCAAGGAAAGTATGCAACACACGAATAGACATCTCGTGTCAGTAGACGACAGGAGACTGCTGATAAGCGCTGGCAACAAACCTTTTCATGAGATTAGCCAGATCCATATGTCATCACCAGAGCGCTGCCTTCCAATTCTGGATTTTTATTTTGAGGTCTGCATTGCGACGACCGTCTACTGCATAGGCCAGCAATTGAAACTTGGCTAACAGTGTGTGAATCAAAACGCTTAACTCAATGTGGCCTTGTAAGAAGGTACACGTCTTGCCCAGATGGCCGACTGAATCTCGCATGAAATGTATTCTATGAAGCCATTCCACCGAACCTTCAAAATGATTCCAATACTATGCTTATCCGTTTAACTCATATGTATAACCATATCGGGCTCACTACTTCTTAACACCTCAGTACCGCCTTGCGTGAAAGGAAGTCTTCTCTACTTCCACTTCTAGGATCCACCAATCTTCGTAACTTAATTCCTACTTTTCGCCAATAAGCGAACACCTTAAGCCACTCGTATTACTACGCGGTTATAGTAGCTTATTAGTCTTTTCTTCTTAAGAGGACCTTACGCAACGACAAGTCCATAGAATTACTTAGAAAAAATAGCCTAACCAAATTCATCGCAGCTGCACACTTAGTCATATATACATTCGACTATATAGCGCGTAAAGACCGCGTGTTTCACGTAATTTAGTAGACATGTTACGTCCACTTTTACGCCTTAGTTATAGCACACGTATCAACTATACAGGATACATATCGAGATTCAATTTTAGTTTATGATCAGCAAGCTATTCTAGAGCAAGTCGAGAACTACTTACAACACTTAAAGCGCGTCACAGCATCCAACTCACTATCACGGAGATACAGCATCATTTGATTCACCAATTAGAGCTACTCGAATAAGAAAGGAGCCGCAGATCGACATGCGTCTAATCGCCCGCCTCGAGATTTAAACACACGGCTAGCGATTCTGATGTGAGAATATATTGCCTCGGACCACGGGAATGTATTATTGACTATCAAAGGAGATGAACGAATAGATTATATGAAGCCTGACAGTTGTCTGCCTCTTATCGACGATGTTTTAGGTGCGATGAGAGAGGGAAAAAGACTGTCCTTTCAGGTCCCCATCCCAGTCTACCATCTAACATGTTTTGTTCCTAGAGGCTCTTAAGCAGCATGGGAAGCAAAATTTGCTTGTTGTAGTCCCATATCATGCTGCTGTCATGACCTCTCCAGGCAGCGCCAGTGTAGAAAGTGCTACTTTGCCCCTGCAGAGCGTTCATGTGGTCGTAAAAGCCAGCCTCAATGTCTGAGGGGTTGACCTGGAGGTAGAAGGGCTGGTGCGCGTCGCAAACAACGAATTCTGGCTGAGTCTGAGTGAAGTTTGCAGCCTTTTGGTTGACAGTCTGGACGCGTTTAAGGTCCGCAATCATGCGAGACTTGACTTCCTCCAAGCTCAAGGGAAGTTCAGAGTTTCCGCGAGGGGTTGTGTAGTAGATATTGGAAAGACCAGGAATACCGTTCGGGCCTGCATTTACGACGCCGGGCTGGCTGGGTAGAGCAAAGAAGGCGTTGTTGGGGTTGATATTGAGCACCGGAAGCGGCGGAAGGCCAGTATTACGAACGATGCAGGTATAGTAACCAGCATTAAGCCATTTGCTGAAAACACTGCGCTCAGCCAGGGTAGGTTTGAATGGCTGGAGATTTTCTAGACGAGGGGGGATAGCAAGAACTAGTCTCTTTGCGCAGATGTACTTTCTTCCTTGGGGTGTTTGAACAGTAAGTTCAACACTATTATCCTTGCGTTGGGAGCTGACAACAGTTGACGAGAGCAGGAGGCTCTGGACTGAAAGAAGCTCAGCCTGTGCCTTACCATAAATCTCGCTATTGTTGTGACGGGCAGTTGTGACGAAGCTGCTTTTGACAATGTTTTCTACAAAGCTCAAGCCAGCCACACGCATGAACTCAACGGCAGGAGTAGTGGCAATGTCACCGCTGCCTGGATTGAAGTTTGCCAAGGTCGGCACAATGGCCTCGATACCAAGTTGCCTGACGAGCTGACCAAATGGCTGGAACAACTCCTTTGGTACAGGGTTAGGTAGAAACATACCAGTAGCGAGCTGAGGATACTTCATCAAGAATGAAATGTACTTCTGAAACCCTGCGGCAAGCGCTTCAGTGGTAGGTTGTGATGAGGCTGGGACATTGATAACGGCGCCCGTGGAGAAATCAATATTCAGGGACTGGCCAGTCGGAAGTGAGGATGCAGCTAGCGGAACGTTGAAGCGGTTGAAGTACTCGTGAACTGTTGAGGTATTGTGCCAAATCGCTACGCCATAGTCTACGGCCCTGCCGGTAGCGGGATCGGTATAAGTGTTGGTATGGCCACCCAGAATATTCTTAGCTTCGATGACAATGACAGATTTACCGGCATCCTTAAGTTGGATGGCAGCGTTAATGCCTGAAGAGCCACCGCCAATGATGACTACATCGCGGACAATGACATTACGAGCATCGGCGTTGGCGGGGAGGGCTAAGGCAGGTGACAGGCCGAAGAGGGTAACGAGTGCCGCACGAAATGCTAACGATGGCTGCATGATCGACTATGCAATACACATAAAAAATGAATGAGTGACTGAGTGAAGAAGTGAGTGATTACAGTGTCTCGTTCTCACAGCAGCTTAATGTAGTTTCCAAATTATAGTTCAACTTGACCTTGCCCACGGCACAGAGATGTGCCGTGAACAAAACAGACCAATAGGAAAAACAGACCACTCCAACGTGGAGCGCGCTTTGGTAGTGCCAGGATGCTAAACCTTAAGCTTCGAAGATCGTGAGATCTATGATCCTAATAACGGGCATCCTAGCAACAGTGAGCGTGATGAGTTCTGGTCATTATCAAGCCGGGAACTCGGCCGTAATCAACGGGCTGTCTTGCTATTTGATCAGCTAGGCACATTCACGGAGCCTTCAGGAATATGACTAGCAGACTCGGTATTATTAATTTAAGGCATTACGGTTTAGCTGTCAGCTTAGAAGAACGGCACATGAAGTAAACGGCCCGCTTACATGACGCAGAGCTTCCGTTTTCAAGTTTGCCGAGTACTACGGAGTACATACGAAGGTCACAACCATAACTTTTGTCAGGGGCACAATAGTTTTAGCTTACGCTAGACAGCGCTAAGCTTTTTCTACGTCTCATAAGCCATTCGGATCTTCTGATTTCCCTTACGTAGAAAGCTTTTCATTTTGATCTGCAAAAGCTGTGTAGCCGCTTGGGACGAAACTTAAGTTTGTGGGCTCGTGGAACTGAGCACCAAATGAATTGTGCCCACATAACCTAGCGTGGCAATGCCCTTAAAACAGTTAAACAAGATAGACTTTGCTGGTCTGGCCTATATGGAACTCTATATGTAACTACCAGATACGCTTGATCCTGGCGTTTAGAGGGGGCATTACTACATTTCTTCATTCACTAAATTGACAATTTCTACGAGTTAGCTACCTGCCATGGCGCAAATTGCCCCTTCATTGTGGAGGTGAATGACGAAGGCTCGTGCGCGACAGGATATTAAAATTTTACCGTGATACTGCCGAGGTAATACGAAACTTTACCCCATAGACAAAAGAATCTGACAAATCGGCGAAAAATCGGTTGTAGGTGTCAGCACCTCATCAAACCATGTCAGAATTTATAGAAACCTTGAGACCGAGGTCCACATTAGAACCTTCGCATCTAAACTGAACATGTCAATACATGAGCCAACCTAGCCCACTCCAACCCATTTTGGCCCTACCTAGGCTAGCCTAGTTTATTTATTGTTATTTCAACATATATAAATACTCAATCCTCAATAACGTGGTCACAAGCGAGCGGGCCACCCAAGCGAGTGGGCCACTTTGCACCGGCGCGTCAACGCCAACAACGCCTAATATCTCAACAACCTAATAGTCAAACTGTCTATACTAAATTAGATCTTTGGCTCACTCTTTTTAATTTTAAATCGCAACGTGTTTAAAGCTAAAGACGTGCTGCTTCTATCTATAACGTCCCACGAACAACGCTTTAGCGTAGAGACGCTGGAACCCCTTTCCAACGCGACTGCAAAGTAAACTTAAAGCGTCTTAGAAGAGGAGACTATAGTTAAGCGTATTCTTAAAGAGTCTACGCGAGGATTTCCGCCTATAAAGGCTAATGTTCGAGTAATAGCTAATAAACTATTATATAAGTGGGAGTAGCTACTCTTCGAGAGGCTCTAGATATAGCAAATAAGCGTAAGAGCCGCAAGCGGCGATACGTACGGATAGAAGAGACTCTTAATATAGGCGAGGTATAAGAAGTATTAGCTAAATAGGCGGGTAGCGGTTATAGTGATGGTAAGAGTGCGTCGAAGAGGGTGCGAGGAGAGAGGCGGTGCGGGCGTTGCAGGGAGACTGGACACAACGCTCGTACCTACGTAGTTAAGATAGGTAGTGTAAGTAATAGTAGCAATTCTAAGAATTAATCTAGTATATTGCAATAGTTTATTGACTGTGATAAAAGTTTATAATAATAATGTCTTAAAGTTGACGCGCTGGTGAAAAGTGGCCCACTCGCTTGGGTGGCCCGCTCGCTTGAACCACGTTACATAGTATAGCATTGATTGCTCTTGTGTAAATACGACTGTTTGCTCACTAGTATTGCTTAATCTACCTCATATTGTATTGACATCTAGCTAATAATTTGACAATATAAAGTGAATACTATTATTAATCATCCTGTATGCAAAAGTACATAGATAAGTAGCAATAGAATGGTCTTTTCAAGCGTATGGGATATACTAAGCTAACCTTGATCTAAGATAGAGTAGATGAAAAAGTGTAGAAAGCGCTATAATTAAAGATATCTAAAAAGAGAAAGTAGCTTATAAAGAACAGAACTATCTATAGTAATCTCCGCTCAGATTCATCAGCATATCTGATTCTTATAAGCCATCTTTGCTACTAATTGTCAGGCCTTAGGTAAAAGATGCTGACGTGCGGGGTATACCTGGGCAGAGTCTATCAGGATATATACTGTTCTATGCCCGAGATCAGCAGAATGCTGATTACTCGTACCTTTTGGTTGCAGTAGCCGATTGGCATAGAGCTGAGCTTCTGATACTAGTTACAAGAGCAGAAATAGACTTTTCAAAAGCACTGTATCTACCATCACAGAAAAACTCAGCTTCACATTATTTACCTGGATAGCTCTGTAGTCTAATTTTGTAACTAATAAATATTTCAATAGCGCTGACTTAGTACAGTACCTTGGCATTGTATGCTAGTAAAGCCAATAGATCTAGAAAAACACGAAAGTAGTGACAATTTCAAGTTTTGGGATTGACGTAGTTCAACATGCGCAAAACAGCCACTAAAGGTGGCTTTAGACTAACCAGCACTCAGAAGTAGCATCTACTGTTGTTGAGCAACGTCACATAGACAATAGAAAATTCCGGTCACGACCCTGGTAATTGTAACGGCGCAGGCAAGACTACTCGGATTAGTATCGGACGTAGCGTCACTCAGAGGCATATGGGAGTGCGTGGGACGACAAAGGGCCTTAATTCAAGCAGACACCTATAGGCCTAGTACGAGAGGATATCAAAAATCTACAGAACAACTAAGTGGGAGACCT